>JAWLRI010000756.1:2336829-2412443 GCA_034781795.1 Crypturellus tataupa | reverse complement strand
AATGAAGGAAGGACGGAAGGAAGGACGGAAGGAAGGCAGGAAGGAAGGAAGGAAGGAAGGAAAAACAAGAGGGAATGGTGCAAGATTTGTCCCCCTGGAGACCTGTCTACCACCTTCAGATCTGTCCCATTACTGAAATGTTCGGTACCTGCAGGCAAGAGAAGATGAGGAAAGAAAGATAAAAGAGGACAGTAAGAGTCTAATAGAACTAATGTGAGCTAGAAGTAGAAACTTGTAATTGGAAACAGAGTACAGAAGCTGACAGCTTGGAAGTCTCAATTGAAGTTTTTGGCTCAAGGTCTTCCTGAGAGATGCTACCAAGTAAGGAACAAGATTTACGACTGTAGGGGGAGAAAAAAATAAAAACACACCAAATACTCAGAGCTAGCAGGAACACAGCAGTAAGGTAGCAATTATGCAAAGCAGTTCCCTCTGAAAGATTTCTAAGCTACTGGAGGGCACTGAATTTTACTCAGAGGTGAGAAGAGCCAGTAAAGATGATCAATGGCGTATTTTTACTTCTCTAGGGAAAGCTGCTTCACAGCCCTACAGATTTAAACTGGCCATTATGGTGATTCACACTGCAAGCCTATAGAAAGCAGAAAATTCTTGCAGCTAGTCCAAGCAGACTGGTGCTCATCTGACCACTGCCTTACTCTGTGTCAGAGGCTGTGGAGAAGAAACCTAAGGAAACACATGCCACGTACGCAGAGGCATCCTCTGAATGTTTTCAGCTATAGTTTTATTTTTGCTTGATTCTAACTGTCAGATTAAATGCGTAGATGAATATCACCTGACCTTTCCCAGACACAAAGTCACGCCATGCCATGAGCTACTACTTTCTTTCTTGTGGTCAGCCCAGTCACGCAGGTGCATGTACGCACAACAACATAACACGCACACACACAAATGCTTTGCCCAAGTCTGGCAGTGTCGTTTGTTTAACAGGCTTTTCTTTTTCTCTCCCTCTAAAACAGCACAAATGGCCTTTTAATTGTTGAGAAATGTCTGAAACCCGACTTTATTGACACGGGTGCTAAAAAAGGCTGCCTCCCTAAGCCTATAGAAACAGGCAGTCTCTGTGCAGATAAGAAGATAACAGTGAGAAAGTTGAATGTGATACGGATCTTGCTCTTTCACATGCTAGTCTGTTAAACGTGGCTGTACAAGCAAAAGAAGAAAAATAATTTTATGTTATGCCAAACAGTGCTTGAAGCTACAGGGACAAAGGAAGTTATTTCTAATTATTGACAATTATTCCTCTAATCAAAATGAAAAAGAAATGCAGGTCAGTACAAACGGTAGGTGGATGATTTTTTGCAGTAAAAGCAAAAGGAACGAGGCCGTTTGCGACACCCTCCGAGCGTGGGGAGCTCTCAGAAGGGGATTCCATGTTCGTATCCAGCTTGGCGCAGGCCGAGTCCAGGCCGGCTGCCTCCCAGATAATTAACTTCTTGTCTCAGGGCCTGCTCCTGGGCCAGAGTTTCTCCAGAGAGAAGCTCAATGTGCTCTGTATCCATTAGTTACAATCCATCATCTCTCTGCCTTACATCCTGCCTAATAGGATATAAGAAATAAAGTCTCTGTACGCAGAAGCCAGTATGAAGACTGTCATACTAAACTGGAAATTAATAGACACGGATAGTGCTGGGAACAGTTGAGTGAACTTCTGCACATGGCCTCCTGCCTGCACGCTTTCCATTTTCTCATGCAGCAGTTACTCCGGGGTAAAGTGACACCAGTGATGTACGAATGCTACACTTCTCCGAGGATGCATTTTGCCCTGAATAAAAGCTAAATGGCTTAAAAAATAAGATTTGCAGGAAGAATAATTAGCAAGCAAAGTTTTGTTTTGTTTTTAATAATATGCAAATTCAGTTCTGCTTTGTTTAAAATGTGGTGGTCCATTCCAGAAAACAGATTTCCTGCATTTACATTTTTCCTCTCAGGAAAAAGAAAGGAAAGGAGGAAACAAGCAGGAAATAGGAACTGGCCTAAGACTCAATACTCAGATATAACCATCATACCCCAAATTAGATACTATTTTTACAGATTGTTTTTGATTAGTGCTGCCACACTTTCTTCCACAGAGAGATGAAACGTTCTAAACAGAAAAAGTCAGTATTTAGAAACATTTCCATGCTGACTCCTTACTTAAGGATTTGAAATAATAACTATATTAAAGGAAATGTTACTAACGACACAAACAGCTGTTGAAAAATAAAATCACCAAACCACTCCTTAATTTGTATTTTCCAATCAATTTTAAACTCAAAGACACAAACAGGCATTTAAGCAATAGTGAAGTAACAATAGAAAAAAAGTGGTATTTGATACTTTGTTTATTCTTCTGCTAACCTTATGATCAGCTGTGTTATTTAAAGTACTGACGCTTGTGTTTATGACCAGCAAACACTGAAAAGGGGGAAAAGGGCATTGAAAGGGAAAATATTTCCCATCCAAAATTATTACTGCATATGGCCCAAAACCACCATGAGAAAATCTGCCTTGGAAGCTGGGAGCCTTTCTCAAACAAAACGTCTGATGTCTTAAGATGTAGCAATGCCCATATAATTACAACTGCTTTCTCAACTCAAGAGCAGTAGCGTTACATTTTAGTAACATTAAGTAACAACCATTTAGTCTTTAGCACTCATTGAATCTAGGCATAATAGGAACTCTAATTAAAGTCTCAGTGGGGGAGTAATGTAAACTTCAATGACACATAACTGTGTTATAATGCAGTCATTTGCTTAATTCAGTGATATGTAAAATAGCTTGAAGAATGGAGAGCAATACAATTATTGACCTTTAATATATAGGCAATAGATCAAGCTGAAGACATTATTACGCTACTGACAAATTGTTTGGGTTTTTTGGCTTGATTTGTATTCTGTATTTATCAGGCTTTGAATATTCACATATATGAAAAAGTAAGATTTTCCAACCTCTCCCATTTGCACAGGTGCAGGTACATAACTGCACTTTTGAAGTCACAGTCAATAGCAATAAAGGCTGAATTTGGGAAGGTGGTACTCCAGTACGTGAGTCTCAGTTACTACTAAAATTGTTTTAAGATTTATTCTAAGTCTTATTAGTCTATTCAACAAAACTGGGAAATCGATAGCAAGCAAGCTTTTCTGATGTTTGTCTCTCCATCAAAAAAAAAGTCATTGAAAATTCACATATTACAGAATGACTAAAATAGTAGCCTTAGCTGGGCTGAGCCAGAATTGTACTTTTCAAACTAATGATTGCCCCTGTTACAGTTTAATGAGTACTCATAAGCGAGTAAGTTGTGTTCCATACAGCAATGGCATAAACAGCTATTACAACTTTGGCTTGTAACAAGAGGCTCCTGCCCCACGATGCCCATTGCCAGACGGCTTGGATCCTCATCCCAGGATGCTGGAAGACAAGGTCACCGCAGGCGTATTAAGAACTTTTCGTTTTTAATATGCCTTATATATTTTCAAGCATCTTTACATGTCATTGGAGTACACTCGTTATAACTTTTTAAAAGGGCTCTTGGGCCACACGTGTTTTGTGTTTCATACTGGGAATTCTATAAAAGGGAAAATGAAAATGAAATATAGAATGAATCTTTTAGCCATTAAATTGTTATTTTCTGTGCACGTGACTGCCTGCAGCAATATGTGTTGGTCATTCACTTGAAAGACTTTTGGATCATCCACAATTTGGACAATTACTGATATTTGATAAGCGCCACACATCCTGTGATATGTGCTACTGCTCACAGCAAGGGACTATGACTGTGACTGGTCCCTCGGGAGGCACGAGCTTACTAATTTCAATCAGACACACCAACGAGCCTAATAATAAAAGAATAGGGAATGCAGATAGGCTAGGCTAAGAAAGGAGATACAGAATCCAAGTAATTTGTCTTGAAATATCTATTAAGTTTAATGTTTTGTATAAATGGCCACTCTCAGCAAGATTAACTTGACTAAACTAGCTCATTTAAATATTTCAGGTCTGCAATTTAGGGCTTAATAAATGAAACAAAAAACACTGGTTTCACCTACTGTCTTTTTTTAATGAAGAATTATGATGGAAAATAGTGAGCTGTCAGCACATATTTTTCCAGCTTCGGATCTATGCATGTATCCACACATTTATTATCTCAAGTTCTGTTTCAAAGTCTTTACAATATGACGTCTTTACAGTGACAATATATTTTTGAAGTACTTGTAGATATTTAACCATCCAGTCCTTTAGTTACTTATATTACTTCCTGACAAGTAGGCCTCAGTGAAATGTATTGGTGATTGTTTTGATAGATATTTGTGTATATACACTTTTGTATAGGCAAGTTGAGTTAGCAATGACTGAACTTTCCCTTGTTCAATATCCTGACAGTTTTGAGTGGAATGTGAATGCTCAAGGCTAATGTTAACTTTTTTAAAAAACTTTTTTTTTATCGTAAATCACTTTTTTGGGTTTCGTGTTTCATGTCATGTTTCATAAAGACACTACAACCTACCCACTATGGTTATTTAAAGTTTCCCCCCTCCAGCGAGAAAAATTTTAATAATGTAATTAGACAAAAGGTCTTGTATCACGAGACTCGGCGGTCTACTCCCTATTTATACACTTGACCCAGTAATTTTGCAAATAGCTCACAAAAAGGTGTGTCACAGAGCATTTACAATACACAAAAGAAAATATGGGAAATAAAAAAAAATATTTTAGAGATAGGAAATTAAAACCATAGTTCATTCAGTTGCAAGTATATAACTGAGAAACAACTTTACTTAGGTCCTTAAGATACTGATTACCTACTGTCTAACCCTTCAGTGACCAGAATTTGTAGAAGACCTGAATGTCCTCACTGCCTGAATGTGCCATTTTGAGCAGCAGGCTTCTCCTTCTTCACCTTACCGAACGAATTAACGGGTGATTCTGTTTGGTACATTGCCTAAAGCCATACCTATCAAATCAGATGTCTTAGGAAAAAAAAAATCATAACCCAAAAGGGAATGAGAAGAGCAAGACAGATAAGTATGTGGTGCTATGCTTTGAATCAGCTGCTACTCAGGAACCTTTCTCAGATCTACAGAAACTAACTCCATCCAACTCCTTAAGAAAGCATCCACTTTATGAGAATATGGAAAATTTCTTTCCTTTCTGCTCAAACCAACACCCTAATCCTGGTATTAAATGTACAAAATATTTTTTGGATCAAAGGGAGCCCATATCTTTTCTGGCCAATAGATAGAGTTTCTCAAAGATCCATGTGTTGCTTATTCCAAGCCCAGATTACCCAGCAGCCGGACAGTTGCAGTGTTTTAATGATAATAATGAAAAACATGAGTTCAAATCTCCTCAAACAAATCTCCTCAAAAAGAGGTGCGAACCTTAGCACACCTCCCCCATATCTTTCCCTTACCTCAGAAAAAGCCTTTAGCAGAAATCTGCCAGATAAAAGACAACCTTCTGGGTTCAATAGCGTCTTGTGAGAAAGACTCCAGTCTTGTGAGTTGGCTCCGGTAACTAACTCCAAGATAATTTTATGGCTGTGAATCTGGAGGACACAAAAGCACTGCTTTGCATTATAAAGAGCGCATCAGAGAAGGCAAGATTTAAACACACCCTTCACAGGATTCCCTACTGCTTCCTACAGCTTCCTTAATTTTGTATTTAATTCTAGAGCACCCCGCAAAATGTTTTTTATGTAACAAGGAGGTGAGTGTAGAAAGACAAGCTCCTCTATATGGGAGGATTAAATCTTTGGTGATCTGAATCACCCTCAGAAGAACATGTTTTTTTTCACTGTCTACAGCAGCAGCCTATATATAAGGCCAAGAGTTTTCTATTTTACATGCCTCATTTAAACACCTAAAATTAAATGTGTGTGGATTTGGGTCTGCAAAATTTATGTTTGCCTTCTTTCAGTACATAACTTTCACAAAAAGTTAGTCAAGTCATCGATGCCAGAGTTCTAGCTTTCATAAGCCTTAGCCACACTTTCAAAAGAAGTATTTAGTAGGACTAGCAATTATAACCCTTTCCTGAGAGTGATTCCAGCCTGTTATCACAAATACAGTAGTAGGATTAAACCATTAATGACCGTAAAGCCTATTAACAATATTAACTATGAATAATTCAACCAGCTGTAATGGGCACAATAAATCCACTTTTAAAACAATAAATTAAAATAATTTAAGTGATCATTTAAAATAACAACAACCACCATTTTGTTCTCTTGTTCAAAACCATGAGGTAAGATAGTCAGCAGAAATATAGGCTTGTATGGAACTGGCTGGCATTATCCTGTAATGGACAGGCAAGTTTCAGCCCATTTCCATGTACAAATCAAAGGGGACAAAACAGGAGAAGAAGAAGAAAGCAAAACCAACCAAAACACATCTACACATTCTCACAGTCATTGATTAAGTGAGAGGACACTTGCTGTTGCACAGAAGTCACAATATGATTTTATCCCACAGTGTGGTCTGGGCAGGAGGCTACACTTTAAAGATCATCTGACTCAAAGGAAAACAAATGTATTCCTCAAATCCATTCCCCTCCAAGTCAAGCTTTACAGACATATGTATGCCTACAGTAAAGAGCAAAAGGGACAATGCTGTTGTGCCACATGCTGACTATAGATTTGGCTGATGTTAGACACCTACTGTTTTTACACCATTAATGACTTTAAGATAAACAAAAATAAAACTCATACCTTCCTTGTGTCATACAGAAAGTTCCTTCTGCTTCCCTTCTTTTTCTCCAGGCCCTTTACAAGTAGGGAAGGTAGAACTTCCTTTTCTGGAGATAAAACATTCAAAGACAGCTCTATCAATACCACTTAAAATATGAAAATTAAACTTAAGTCTTTCCTACATTATTTTATGTTTGCTGTATCAACTATCAAACATATCTACAATTGAACACGGCATTGCAGCTAAAGGTTCTGGTAGCACCTACCAAATGGTTTGCCTCATCACTATTTCTTGATGTATCTTTTAACCTCCATGGTTCTGAAATCAACACTTTATCCTATCATATTTCTCCAATCAGAGAAATATCATTCAGGGATTGACAAATATGAAACACAAATTTCACCCTATGTCTACCTATAGTAGGAAAATGCTTCACCAGGCTCTATTTTCCTTCTGTCCTCTAACCCAAAAAACAATGATGGGAATTGCCAGAGTATCGGTGTGATCAAGCAAAATTAGTCAATCCATTTGCTCAAAGTAGTACTGGATGGGTGCTAACTGGTTCTGCTGCATTTGCTGACTACTACTCTTCAGCTCACAGAACATTTTAAACTGAGCAGTAGAACAAGGGTTTAACAAGTAGGGTGTTTGACGCTTCTCCTTCTCATACCCAATCTACAGAACATGTGTAACAGTATGCATTTGAACTTGACATTAACCCTCAAGGTGATAATGAGGTGATTTTCTACACTACGCTTAATAGAATGAGATGTTTAGAAATGCATATGGTTCACTGCTGGTCTCTGGCAATCTACAGCAAGTAAAGGACATTTTAGGTTTTTCAGTCTCCAAGCTACACTTTTATTCTCTCTCCATATATATTTATGTAAAAGCTGAAGAGCATGTCACCAGAAGAGTAGACCTCTCTGTTTCAATAAAACCTCTGACTAAGATGCACACAGAAAATGAGATGTCTAACTATCTGCCACTGAAATCAATGATAGATAGGATAGGGTGAAATCAGCAGCAGATCGATACTTAAATAGTAGATGTGTCCCATAATGCTGGATAGACTTGAAACTGGCACACCTAAAAAGGAAGGCCTGCATTACTAATACTCTGTTCAGCAAACAGACTGTATCATGATAAATTTTAATGATTTAGTTCAAAAAAATATGTATAGTTATCTATTAAAATTACTGAAATTCTAAGATATTTAATTTTATGTCTAACTTGGCAAGATATCAACATAAGTGGCACAAAAATTTCTGCAATTAATTTTACACATCAATACTAAGTGGAAAATGACAGAAGACTTTTACAATTTTTTAACTTAGCATTTTTTAAAATTCATTAAGCCTGACAATGATATTAACAAAAAATGTTTTCAGACTACGACAAGATAAAGGCATGAATAAGGCAAGGCCATTTGTATTCAGGTTTTGTCTGAACAAATACTCAGCTTCTGTACACAGGCCGCCTTCATTCATTATATATTTGTGTCATTCCTACAAGCACTGTCTCTGAAAGGCTTTGCTTCCACAATCATTCTTGACTGCGAATAAAAATATGTTTCAGTGTTTCTCCGTATGACTTTGCCTGACGTGCAAACATAAGGCACAATTCAGCTGCTCACTTCTCAACTGTGAAAGGACGTTGCTGCAGGGAAAAATAAATTAGTCACAAATTATATGGTTGTTAATAAACACCCATAACCAACTGGTAAATAACAATCCTTTGGCAAAAGAGGTCTTCTGAGAGTGTTTTACATATTGGGTGCAAACTGTGAAGGGCTACAGAGATCCTTTCAGTGAAAGGCAGTAATAGGGCATACGAAAATGAGCTGTGTGGCCTTACTAGCTCCTGTAGAGAGAGAGAACTGAGGCAGGTGCTGATGCTCAGGGTGATACCAACCTTGGTGCTCTTTATCTGCTCCTTAAGGCTCCTCTACACCTGACCTCTGTGGGTGAGCCAGTGCTGGCCATTTCAAGAGAATGGGGCAGATCCCTTCATTAAAATATCTTTAAAGCCTCCTGTATGCTGAGTGATATTCTCTCTGTGCACAGATCCAGCTGGCAGTCACAGACCATGAGGCACGAGCTGATGCAAACTGTAGATTAAAAATAAATAAATAAAAGTTTCCACCACTGCCTAGAGAAAAAATCCAGGTGTGGTCTAATTACTCCCTGGCCTCCACCCACACCCTCAGAAATAAAACCTCAACAATGTGACATGTTGTGCCATTAGACACATTGCCCTGCAAATATATATTTGGAATACAATTATTATGAAATTATTTTTCACTTCTGCAGTTGCCAAGGCACAGTGTGCTGCTGCCTCTCTAACATCTGATCCACCTTTCAGTGCCTGCCTTCTCTCCTCAAGCTATGCCAATTTTCCTCCTCTGTTTGGAAGTGTCTTGAATGCTGCTTGCATTCCCTCGAGCTTAGGGAAATTTCCTAGTAACACATAAAAAGTGTTTCTCATAGTCCTCAACTACTCTTTAATAATTCTGCTTTATTTAGGATGCCCACACAGGTCAGATGACGAGCACCGCAGGGTCCACCTCCCTGCATCTACCTGTCCCTCCCCCACGGGATCTTTGTGGAGTAATCACCCTCTCATCCGTGCTCAAAGAGCATCTTGTGCACAAGATGCGAAGTATTTCTGGCAGATTCTACTAAAATGTTAAACATAGGAATGAGAGAAGGTTTTGTTGAAAAAAGAACAGGAAAAAAAAAGGCAGGAGAAAGGCAGAAGTTGAAACAAACAAAATATGATGAATGGCATTGGAAGGAGTCAGAGAAAACAGCTTATCAGCATAAGGAAAAAACCTCCTAAGTAAAAGCTATCTAAGAACCGCAGGATTGTGTGGGCTGTGAGCCTGTGGGCTTCCGATCCCCTCTCCACTCATGAAGGAGCTTTCCTTGCCCGAGCTCCCGGCCTGGGCTCCTGGAGGCAGCGCTTCAGGGCACTGCCTCCAGGGGCATTTCCTTCTCCCTGAGCACAAGCAGATTTCTCTTCTGGAAAGTTGGTCTGAAGGTGATATTGAGATCCCAGGGGATGAAAATCCTCCCCCAACATTTCTGGATCCAAGAATGGGCAAAGAAGGAGTCCAAACCAAGCCTCAGTTTTCCCCTCCCACTGTGTTACAGCTTGCAGCTGCTTTCCTCTGCAAAAAAGGTATTGGTCCTGGCACAAGAAACAGCCCGTAAAAATGTATTTAACCCAAATGGTACGTTCCTCAGCGCCAAATCCTCATTCAAGAAAATGTGTGTGTACCACATTTTGGAACAAGTTCTGGAACAAGTTCCACTCTTGTATCCCAGGCAGGCTTGAGGATCCACTCTGGCTCCGCTGTGCTAAACGTTGCTGTCCTGCCTCGGCGGCAGCGTTCACCTCATCACTGGAAACCAAGAGCTTGGGAGTGACTGCAGACCAACACACCTCATCTTGCAAGCACCGCCAGCTACAGCTAAACCACCCCAAATCCCCAGAAATGCTCCATACCTTCCCCATAGCCAAGTCTACAAGACCTCCAGTTTTCCGTCTGCAGATTGCCTAAGAGCTAAATGTTGCCAAGGTGTTTGATACGAGACTCGCTCTAATACTTAGGGCAGATGTCCCCTTTTCATCTCATTCGCCAGATACTCTTTTTCATATGACACTGATGAGGCAGACAGTTGTAAATACGTTCAGTAGACCAGTGATGAAGGCACTTTTTAATTACTCCTCTGACAAAATTTTATGGTTGAACACTAGCCCTGAACACTTTCATCCAAGCTGAAGGGTCTAACCACCAGGCCACTGGTTATTCCTGTAGATGAAACAGTTACCCTGCGGTGTATAAATAAATAAATATTCATTAGACCAGCAGGAGAAAGGAAGGGTGACAGACTACAGAGACCATGGAAGCCATTAGGATATTTAAGTGTATACTTATGTATATCTGTGGTACTTACGCAAATCCAGTAAATATGCATTAACTTAGACAAACTGGAATAAATTCAACAGTGGCAAACGAGGCACATCTGACCCAGAATACCCCACGTGCTTGACAGGACATCTCTCTACGCTTATCGGGTAGCTGGGACAAGGAAGCAGAGCAACTCCAGCTCCTGCTGCCCCAGGGTGGGATGAGATGAAGACATGACTTGCAGACAGTACTGCAAGAGAGAAGACTTCACTGCTCACTTTCTCTAATAGATTTAAGTTCCTAATTATCTTTGAGTAAATGGCCATAGGCACTCTGCTTCTCCCTGTCTAGTTTAGGTTATTCAGATTGCTAATTTATTTTCTTTCTTTCTGAGGAAATTAATTGTCCTCACACAAAGTGATCAGAATATCTTAAGGCAGATATAGGCACCCAACTCAAGGCCATAATTTTCCAGCATTACAGGATCTACATCCTTGGCTGAATTTAACCCCTTCTGTTTGAGCAGATTGGGTATTAGTAATCAGAGGTTTGACTCCTATTCCAAAAATATAAGGATGTAAAAAGAATTAGGCCAGATATTCAGACTGGACTGCTCCAGCACTGCTTGTCCTACGCCGCCTGCAATCCTGTACCATTCCTCACTTCACTCCAGAAATTCAACAAGAAAACAAACAATCACTTTTTGGCTCCAAGAAAATCAAGCATGCATGAGCTGCTGGTCACGATTTTTAGCTCTTGTTTTCTTCAAGTTTTACTGCTTTTGAGAAAATAAAACTGAAAGGAAATCATGCCAAACTCTAGCCAAACACAAGGCTACTCTGCATAGGTTAAATTAAACAGAGAAAGAAGCCTCCTCCATTCTTACAATGTTGAGAGCCCTGCAGGTTCATACATGCTTCATGTAACTACCAGGTTCACAAACACATATGCATATTTTATTTTTGTGCCCAAAAAACTCAGGGTTTTTATGTGATCCACTGCATTCATGATTTCCCAGCCAGTGTTAGAGTGAAGGATCACTGCCACCTACAGACAGGGAGGAGAGCGGAGCACAGCTCACGGGCAAGGAGAGTAGGAAAGACCAAACAGCACATTTTGAGCCCCCGGCGTTTAAAGTTAAAACAGTCACTCGTTATAGTGAAGGAGTTGACAATGAAACACCGAAATGTTCAGACCTCCGCCTCTGCTTACACCTGCTGACCATAAGCATTTCAACAGGCCACTGCAAAGGAAGAATTCAAAGCACTGCAGTCGTCTGTACTGAGGTTTCTAAAAGCCAACCTCCCACCAGAAGAGGAACCCACCTCTGTCCGCTCTGCTTCTGTGATTTGGGCTGGCTGTTGGCTGAGCCTTCCCCCTCAGTTATAAGCACCAGTTAGATTCCCATTTAATGATCCTTAAAAAAATTCAAACCAGCCCAACCTCTCACCAAAAACTAAACCATGTTAAACCAAGCCTAAAGCTGAAGAGGAGATTTCAGGGAGGTTAACTGAACAGTGCTCATCAATCAAACCAGGTTCAGCCTTGGCAGCGGCTGGGTTTCTCCTCTCTGGAGAAAGAAGAGGCCAGAGGGGGACAGGTAATCCTCCAGCCTGGTGTCATTAAGCCCACCCTAGTTTGCACGTCCTTCCTGCCTCTACCCACCCACAAACACATGCACACACACGGCTAATGGCAACGGGAAGGCACTGGGTTCTGACAAAGACGGATCCGGCACCATCCGAGCAGCTCCGGGCTGGGCTGGCTCCACAGGCAGCCACGGGCCCCGGTGCTGCATTGGGCACGATCTGAGCACCGCAGCCGTGCGCAGCACGAGCACGAGCAACCCACCGCGCCGGCCGCGGCCGCAGAAACACCCCGCAGCTGAGGCGAGGGGAAGGCGAGAACCAGGCTCTTCCACTGCTGCTGCTGCTGCTGCTGCTGCTGCTGCTGCTGCTGCTGCTGCTGCTGCTGCTGCGCGCCTCCTGCACAACCGCTCAGAGACCACGCGTTAGCTGTGCGCTGAACAGAGCTATGCTAGTCGTACTCACTCACCTGACGAGGTAAGAGATGAGGTTAAACTAGCTAAAGCCCTGGGACTATCAACAGGAAAGTTCCTCTGGAGACTTTGCTACCAAGTACCGTTTGTGATACTGAGCATCAGCAGGCAAACTCAGCAGCTCTGGGGATTTTAAACGAGGAGAGTAGGAAGTCATTGCTGACCTCTCCTTTTAAATCTCACTTTCAACTTTGACCTTCTGTTTCCCATAAGAGGACAAATATTGTTTAATGAGTTGCTAGGAATTTCTTCCAAATTATTTACTGCCAACATTCACTCTACTTGGAAACACTATGAGCACCAAAGGATGAAGAAAAGCAGGCTCAAAGATCTGTAATGCAACGTAGATGCCTGTTAAAAAGAGCTGAGATTTTGTTGTAGAAGCCATATTGCATGTTTCCTCCTTTATTTTGAAAAATAAAGTAATTAGAAGATAGAAAAAAATAAATAATGATCTAGTAGAAAATCATGTCTTAAAATGAGATGATACTCTGCAGCAATGTGACAAAAGTTAACATTTTTGGATAACCTGAACCCTCCTTAATTCTGAAGAACTATTAATACACTACCACTACATTTTTAGACAGATACTCAGTTTAAAATATCTCTGATAATCTCAAAGAAACATTTTAATACTTTAAGAAAGCTCCTCTAAATTGTGTCAATTCCTATTACATGCAGTTTTACACTTCAAAACATACTGTGGCTCTCGAAGCGCCAGTAAGCATGTGTGTAGGTTGGATTGTATAATTAGGACAGATATTGTGTACTTCAACAATTTAGTGAATTTTAAATCACAGATTATTAAATATCTTCCTATCCATCTCACAAAGCATAGTTAAAATAAGCTAAACTGTCTTGTACTCCATAACTAGATCAAATTGATTTGCAATAGCAATTTCCTAAAGCTCTGCAACACTGATGTAAATCAATTATTTGAGATGAATGGAACTCACAAACTGCTCATCTCTCTTGTAGAAAAAGAAAGTTCCTAATTTGTTATCAGCAGGGCCGCTTTGGAACCATGCCCTCCTATTTTTGCTATGCTGCATTTGAATGATACACTACTAGAGAAGAAGTCAAAAATAAAACCCAGGTTCTTAAGCAATGTTTTACTAAGACAATATCAGAATCAGCAATATCAGAACATTTTGAATAGCTACCTACTTATTACTTACTTATTCTAATTTTTCCATCCAGGGCACCACAGGCTTTGGAGCAAATATTTATCCCACCAATTCTTCCCTCTGTATAAAGCAGAATTCAAATCAAAGAGAGATGATTAAATAATGTTCACCAAGCACACTGGAAAGTGGAGGGTTCAATATAAAGGGCAAGTATCATTATAGAACTGACCATATAACACGTGTTCCTTTTGACTACTTTTGCAGTGTCTGGACAACAGAAGGTTGCCCCAGGAATTTGGTGACAAGCGGAAAATGACATATTTTGGAACTGAACTGAATACAAACTAATTAATAAAGCTTGTTTAAAAATAATAGGTTAGGAACGGTTCTAGCACTAACGGAAACTTACTCAGCAATTAGTGTGGTATGAAGGCATGACTGCTAGATGTTTATTTTACCACTTAGGAAGAGCCTAGCTATCTCATTTTTCATCTCCCAGATCCCATTTGCTTTCAGCCTGATGTCCTCATTGTGAATGGTATGTGCAGTTAAAAACTCTTTTGATGCAAGTTTTAATTATGGTAAGGTTTAGAAGCAGGAGTGTAAGTGAAAGTTCTTACTTTTTAATGAATGTGTTCATTATTTATGGGTATTTCTACAGCTCTCATTCTAGTAGCTTCTGTATGCCAGAAATTTAGCCTGCAATATTCCATTCCCTCTCAAATGCTACAAAGAAATTCCTGTTGGATTTTAATCGCTCATTAAGTTCGGCAGGTTTTGTTCTGGAAATTTAACTAAAATTTGCTATTTTGTGTTTCATCAGTAGGAATTTAAAAAAAAAATTAAAAGAGAGAAATTTAACTCTGAAACAAAACTCTCTTTTTCTCTATGAAATGCAATAATCTGTGGAGGCATTTCCTTAAGATGTGCCATGGTTTGCAGAAATAAGTGCCAAGAGTAGCTTGACTGAGTCGCCCTTCAGCAGCTCAGGGCAAAGCACAGTGGGACTGGGCCCACAGACACGGGCAGTGAAATCCCCTGCTCACGCTCTGCTTTAGCATGTATCTGACCACGCTCCCGAGTTTGCTCCAGCGATGCTCTGCTTCATTAGCTGGGGGTGCCATGAGCTGATTAGATTCATTCAGGGCCTTTAAAAAAAAAAACAGCCCTTCACAGTTTTTGAAATTCTGCAACATTCTAAAATATTGGAAGGAAACCTCAATAAAAGCTCTGAAATTCATTGTCACCAATATTTCTGCAATCCACTTACAGTACTGTTGTAAAAGTTTTACCACTGATGTACATAGAGGCTATGAATCATACAGGTGAGTAAATGAATCTTTAGCCAAGGCACAAAAAAAGTGCAGACAGTTGGAACTCACTGGAAATGCTGCAAAAACATATCGCACCAAAGCTGAAAAGGTTTCCTTCGCGTATCTGAGGTTCAGCTAACGGGGTCTCTACCGGCTGTGCAGACCCAGGAGTCCTGCACGCCCGAGATGGGCACGTGCAGCCTCTCCCACGGGGAAGCCCCTTTGGAAAGGGGCTGGGAAAAGAAACCAGCTTCACCCTGCAGCTGAGGGCCCGGGGCGGTGACACAGGGTCCACAAGGGGCCCTGGCAGGAGGACAACAGTCTCGGGGCCTGACACGCTCTCAGCCACTAATCACGTTCACGGCACTGACTGAAATCCAGCCCCCCAAAATGTTTTATCATGTAAATACTAGGTAACCATTTACTCCAGGACGGGCCCTTTACTACTCAATGCATAAAATCTCTTCATCTGTAAAATAAGATGCAAATAACATTCTATAATTAAACAGACACACAAACCCTTTAAAAGGCAGCGGATCTCCCCTATCTTTCAAAGGCAGTAATTTTCACAGCTGAGGAATGAGAAAATGGAGTAGCAATTACAAGTTCGTTCCTGGTGCTGAAAAGCAAACGAGTGTGAGAACTGGATTTCATGAATGTTAAGTGAAATCTTCACAAGCATTTGACAGGAGTGACAGAAGCAGAGCAGATCCCACACTAGGACAAGGGGCTGGATTAAAAATCACCAGAGGCTGCTTTTAATCCTTTGATTCTGCGCTAGGCTGCAGCTTCCCTCTGCAGCTTCTCTAGTCTCTTTGTAGATGAAGGCAGGTAAGGGACGAACCACTCGATAGCATCTGCATCCGTATGCAAACGCAGGCACAAAACTTTACACAAGCATGTGAGTGCACTGTTGCTGGCCTTCTGAAAATCTGGCAGGCAGACTCCAATTTCCTTATGAAATAAAAAGCCTGTCTTGTGGTAAATATTTTCCTGAAAATCTTATTGTGCCTAGCAAAATTTCAATAAAGCTTAAGACCACAGCATACTTGATATCTGTTGAGGAACATGATTGGCAGTCCTCTAGATACATGCCATCTGTGCCTAGGGCATTGAAAAGTTCTTTGAAAATTCAATTATTTGATTACGAAATACATCTTTTTGCTGAATTCTATAAAACAGGATTGAATAGTACAAGGCTAGAAAATGGCTTGTGTCCCTGAACTGATACATAATAGATCTTGATTCTTCACAAAGCAGATGACAAGCACTCTTTAGTACAGTTTTATAAATAGAAAAGCAGCCTTTTTAATTTTTTGTAGTTCAGACAATTCCCTCTTCTTCTTCCGATAGGAATATAATCAAAAATCCTATACAGGTGATTCAGAGAAAGAGTAATCACCTTCAGTTTGTTTTTCTGGTAGAGAATATCAGAATGTTCTTAATGCTGGTATGTTATGTCTCTTTTAGAGAGTCAAGTATTTTTTCCAGAGGGGGAACAAAATCTAATTTTTACCTTCTGAACAGATATTTAACAGATATTAGCTTGTTATAATTGCCAAATTATTGTCTCATCTCAATTACACACTGCATTGAGTACCAAAAATGCAAAGAAAATAAGCACCTGCAGTTGCCTTTGGGTCTCCATCTACATTTTCTGCAGATGGCTCAGAGACCTCAGTGCTCTTTTGCTCCCATCCATCACAATCACCTTGCATCTGTCTGTGCACTATATATATGCATGCATATATACCTAAGTGTATGTATATGATATGGTATATATGTGTATGACATTTATAGGAATATACAGTGCACAGCTATGAAAAGTGCTAAAAGAGCAGTCACAAAATACACTACAGGAGAGGTTTCTACCTTCAAAGGAGGTAGATGGCCATATTGCGAGTCATGCGTTGGAGGCAGCATTTGCAAGCAAATCATTTAATACTTAAATACTGTTTAACACTATGCTCAGAAGAACTGTTGGAAGTCTGGGCTGTGTAAAAATGACAATATTCACAAATAAATAAGAAACTTGCAGAAAGAAGACTTTGCAACCAAGCACAGAAAGGGGTGGGTTTAAATAGACCTTATTTAATATATTAACTTGAATCTATTGGAGACTATGTTTTTAACTGAACAATAAAACTGAGGAAATTTTATTGATGGGATCCTGGAACATTTTAAGATAATGAATACAAGCAGGATATACTGATATGAGGTCACATAACACCTTTGTTGTAGGTGAGTAGAATGCATCAGAGGAAGGAAAAGTTTGCATAGTTTCTAGGTTAATATAAGAAAAACAAAAACTAACCAAAAAGAGTTCACAAAATCCAGTGAGATGAAAGCTCTGGAGGCAAGGAGAATATATTTGGAGAAGAAGGAGAAAGGCAGAGTAAAACATACATGATTCCTACCCGTTTCCTATCCTTATTCTTCTGGTTATAGCTACCTCTAGACAAAGATCATGTGAGTGAACAGAATTATTTTTGTATCTTTACATGCGATGAAGGATCCTGGTCTTACTAATACTCAGCCACTTACAGCAGCTCCAAGAGCTACTGTCTGGATAACCCCAGTTAAAAAGAGAAAAAGTACAAAAAGGAAAAAGTATCATCTCAAACATTGCTTTCAGAGAGAAGAGGCTCTCGGCTGCCTCGGTAGCACGGGACGTACGGGAGCCTGGCGCCATTCAGGAGTAATACCGAAAAGCTGGGCAGTGGACTCACTGTCATTTGCTTTAAGGATATACTAGGGGACAGGACTGTATTTTGGAACGAATGCTCCAAAAAGAACTTTTAACACATGAGATATTTGCAGATATAAATTATAGGAGACATAAGAGATTATGATTCTGTTTCTCAATAGAGGTGTTATATTTCAAAAAGATTAATATGCTCTCGCTTCTCACTCTGACAAGGGAAAATGTTTGTTCTACTACTCACACCTACGGTTTCCACTGAAGACAACAGATGTTCCATACAACCTCTGTCTGCATGGAAAAGCTGCGAAATTGTAGAAGTTAAAGTAACTGAAGGCTTCAAACATTTCCATAAGGAATTTTCAAATACTGTTAAGGTTCTGTGCCTATCACAAACTATTTTTTTGGTCACTGTTTCTAGCCAAAGCCTAGGAGCTTTTCTCATCCTGATCATACATTTATTATTATTTCTATTTAAGCAAGTGCTCCATAGCTTTTGGGACTACAATTGTTAGCATAAAGCAACAATTTGTTACTGATTTTTTACAATTTTTGCATCAATAGACTTTATTCAAAATGAAACAAAATCAACTGCATACCTCTGTCTGGAAGTCTAGTAATAACTAGAATTAAGTTCCTTAAAGATAAAACTTCAACAGAGAGGTAGTGATAGTGATAATGAAAGTTTAGTTAATTATTAGAGCTCCACAGTCTTAGTCAAGATTCAGTACTCCTAATTGATATGTAGACTCTCCTACTTTCAGAGGATGTCATAGAAGACTATAACAGGACTAAGACCTCAATATATGTTCTAAAACATTTATTTGTGTTTCAAGATGAAGAAAACAGACTCCTGGCCCTTTTAAACTCAAAAAAAAATCATTTAAAGGACTATTAAACCAATTGTGGCATTAACTGAAGCATGTAGAATTTCTGCAAAGAAATTTTAAGAATGATATAGTACTGTGGGTGAGGTAGGGCAAAATTAAGTAACTGCAGGAAAACTTAAAATGGAAAATCTACTCATTGTTCTTTCATATGCAGGACATGTAGAAGTAATTGTGAAGACTTTCCAGGCAGAAAGGTCTAGACACTTGAAAAAAAATGAAGAGTTTGAAATGGAAATGTCTTCAGACATGAAACAATTGTTACACCATGACAATAGTTTGAACACAGATCAATAGTTCAAACATACTGTCTCTGAAAAATCACAATATTTCCAAATGCATTTAATATATTCCTAAATTGTTTATTTTCTGCTTGGCATTATTTCCCCTTTCTCTTGTTCTAGACTCTGCTTTTCACTCTTGGAGATTAGAGAAGTCTAGCAAAACTCTACAGTCCATAGCTTCATTACCTGTGTAGAATGAACTTTTTATCACTTTTAGAAGCTCTGAACCTCATATGTACAGTTTCATTCCTTCATTCCATCTCTAAAACTTCTTCTCTGCATGAAAATGTTAGAGTATTTAAGTTTATGCAGTCCTAAATCCCATTAAATTAGTCCACCATGTTGACCTGGTTAATGATACTATTCTTTAAATCACATAAGATGGATGTGTGAAGAGTGGTGACCTAAAATTACCAGCAGCTCATATCAATATGGTAAGAGAGAAAGATTTTTCTAAAGGCTTGTATTAAGAAGATGAAAAGGTATGCCACGTATGATTTTTGTTATAAAACTGCTTAATTATTAAACAAATTTCTAAAGTTTTCTTGGTCTATAAAATTTTTCCACTATTTTTTAATGCACGTGACCAAGCAATCACAATAAGAGCTAAAGGTCAAATTCCATCAAGTTCAATATGATGGAATCAAATTCAAGAAAAAGAAATAAGATATTGAAATTATTCAATAGTATTCAAAAAAAATCCTGATTTGTAGAGTGCTAAAGTTTCTACTTCCAATCCCTTTGGCTGTAATACAAGCGAGAAGAGCTTCTGCAAGGAATATTTTGCAGACGGTAGCTCTACCTGTCTTGGTAGGAAAAATCCTTGAGTTGACATAATGAGCAAACTCATGAGCAAAATACTCCAGTCCCATAACTTGAACCTTCTCTCTTCCCCGCTATTCTTTTATAATAAGCTCATTTTAAATACAGTGGGCTAAATGAGACAAGGAGATGCAAAGTTGTGTATGTTTTTAATATAACTGAGATTTACTTGGCAAAACTATGTCTAACAGAAATGTGTCTCTATTATCTGATGCACTAATAGCTTTGTATTTGAAACTACTCATAACTTTGTAATTAGTCCTAAACTAAATATCTGATATATCACTAAATGTTCAGGGAGCTAGGTTTGTTGTTAGTACCACAACTTAATAAATTACATCAACAATTTCATTTGCTGGATATCAACCACATTGATGCAAAACCCAGAGGATTGTTAGAAATCCAGTATGGTAGAAGACACTTAAGCTGGAACTCATTTTCTTAGAAAAAGATAGCTATGGAAACTCATTCAATTCATACTTCTCCAGACTGGAATACAAGCCATCCTTATACTTTGTATCCTCCCGATGTGCTCAGGAATCCTTACAGCACTAAGGCAGTTTTTCCATTGCCTATTCCTGCCTCCCCTAGCTCCAATATATTTATGGAGTATGAATGTTTCTGTCAGATGTACAGTTTTCTTTAGAGTTTCTATCTCCCATCTGCTAGACCTTTATCAGCTTTCCACTTTTTCCTAATTTCCTGGTCACCTGTTCCACCGAATCACAATGTTCTGCAGTCATGCCCATTCTTCTCATGGGGTTGTGTGTTACTGGCATATGCCATACAATTGCCATACAATTTTTAGTTACATCTCCTGTAGTGTTAATAATTTTTCTCTTTCATTTTCAAAAGCTCTATTTTCTACTTCAATGACTTCTTGTTTCTTTCTGTTTCAGAAGGCTGTATCTCTTTAGTATCTTGTACAATTTTTCTTTCATCTTCAACTTTTGGTTTTCTCATCAATTTAGCATGAATGTCATAGTTTCTGTACCTCCTTCCAAGAAAATGAATGACTGTGGTATGGATTTTAGGATTTATAGCTATAGAGATGATATTTTTTCCTGCAGTCCTATGACTAGATCTTTACAATGAAGGATAAAATCAAGAGTTTAGATAAGTTTAGGTTCATATTCCATTAAAGAAATGTCATGGATTTCAGAACAAGTCTAGGTGAATAAAGAAAAGCTTTCTGAGACTATAAAAACAGACACTGTACCGTGAAGAAGAAAGGAAAGGCCTAATCTTAGTGTCCATAACAATTTAGTTTTTAGATGACTGGGAATCACTGACTGCCTCTTTAATCAGCCAAAACATCACATGAGTAGCCAGGCTGATACTTCAGTCCAAGCAGTCCAGCTCAGAATTTGTGCATATTCTCGTATAGTTAACAACATTCCCTTGTGTTTATGACTATATTCTTCTAAAATGCAATAATATGTAAGCAGAAACTTCTACTTCCACTCTTGGACTACATTTTTACTACAGGAAAAGAGTGTGGACAGTGCCCAGCCTCCATAAGATTCCGTAAATATTAAGCAGTTTTGGTAATTAAGAGTGTTAGGTAATTCAACACAGGTCCAACAGCTCTGAATTTGGTTCTGTTCAGAGCGAAGGAACAATGTCACAGTGACATGAGGTAGCACCCCCACACAGTCTTTGTTTGTGCCAAAAAAGGTATGTCACAGCTGAAGACACTTTTGTTTCAAAGACATCCTCTTGTCTATACAGACCATGTATATGTTCTTATGAAAACACCCAGCAGTAAATGAATAAGCAAGCACCAATAAACAGCAATAAATAAAAAGGTCTCTGCAAGAGGACACGTAGAAGCATGCAGCTTCTAACACAGAAAGCCTGTGTCTCAACCAGGGGAAAGGGACACAAACCAGAAAACACTGAAACACTCAGGAGAGAGAACAAACAATTCAATTAAATAGAAAAATTAAATAGAAAATCTGACAGTCATATTTCTAAGGCCCAGTTTCTTTACTCATGGCAGGCAACACAAAACTGTGTCTGACGCTTTTTTTCTTTCTTTCTTTTCTGGATCAAACCTCTTCTCTTTTTCCTTACCCACATACAAAGCTTCTCAGTCAGAAAAAGCCTTAGATACTCATTATCCATGAATTTCTCCATGTGTTTATGTTGAATTAGATTAGTTGGCAAAAGTGTCTTTATCAGCCAGGAAAGTATCTAGCAGACAAGAAATGTCAGAAAGTGCAAAAAAATTACAGTCCTCTAATCTCTGGAGATAGTACATTTCCAGGAAAAAGCCAACCAACGCATTTTTTTTTACCCCATAAAACCCAAAAGATTGTAAGTGAAAAGTTCCCAGTCAAATCAGTTAAAAGCCATTTGCGAGCATGGAATAGAGACAGGAATTGTGCAGAAAGCGGCAGTCATCGGAACGGCAAAGTGAGTCACTAACATATGCAGATTACTTGCTTAATGTCTGATCTTGAAACATGCCCTTAACTGTGGCCTCAGTGAAAACTCAAGGTCAATCTTAAACACATACAGGGACAGATTCTAGCTGGCAGTCATAAGACTAATGTATTTTTGGAGGAAAAAACAGAAGTACTGGCAGAAGTCAGACTTTTTTAATTACATTTATAATTGGATTTTAGTTAACATGGAATTACACCACTTCTTAGGAGCATACAGAGATAAATTTCTAAAGAGGTGTCAGTGCTGCCACGTTCAATTTTTAAACACGTGGGAAATAGGGCCCCCCACAGCAGCACTGACAGCCCAGAGCAAGACAAGTCACAACCAGCACTGGGAAACGCTGTGGAAAGAGGCGGTTCCAAGGAAGCGGCTGCATCACAAAGACGTAACAAAGTTATCAAAACTGCGCATGACTTTTCAGCCCTGCTTTCTCGTTTGGGGTTAGTTTCCTAAATCAGGACATCCCGTTTTAGGACTAGTACATACCTCCTGAAAGGAATTTGGGCAGCTCCAAAGCAATTTTTAAAATGCAGACGGCGTTATAGAATGAAGATTACCAGATAGGACCACAGTTTTCAGGGCAAGAGTCTGTGTAAGAACTGTCTTCATTTCTAGTAGGACTAAAGGTACAGGCTTCTATTATACATGCCTAGCAGGTGCGAAATAAACTTAGCCTGATGCTCCTATTTTGGTAACTAAAAAACAATTGATATAATAATAAAACAACCCTCATTCATTCCAAGCATTATTCTTTTTTCAGATTGCGACAGAAATACTCTTAATAGTAATATTTCTTGGATTTGGATTTCATTGTGATTATTCCCTCAAGTTTCACTACGAAAATGTTTTTCAATCACAAATAGGTAGAACTGTATCATGTAAGTACAAGAGGCCTGAATCCTGGTTTGCTTTATAATGTAGCTGTTTCCTATCATCATCTAGGCTTACATAACACTCACTATATATATATATACATATATATATATATACACATATGTTTTCCTTTTATTTATTTTTTTAATTATTATCATTTCTTTTTATTTCTATGTATTATTTATTTCTATGTATTTTTATCAACATATGCATATCTCTATTTAATCATATACTCCTATGCTAAAAAGTTTCCAAAACCTTATGATTTATGTTGCTCTCTAGGATCACTGTGCTCTGGAGTATTTCAGTTTAGTTTTTGGCTAAGAATGCTCCTGACAAATTATATTACTCTCAGAAAGTTTTCTGAATTTAATTCAAAATGAATGACTTAAAATCTCCATATATTTTCATCATATTTCACTTAAAAACATAGACAAGTTTCCATACTATTCTCAGCACTTCTGCATTTCCCACAAACTGATATGTTGTTTTACTATCACCAGTGTATTAATATCACCAGTGCTGATGATATTAGTTGATAATTATGACAGAAGCCTGATTATTTCTTACTTATAAAAGTAAGTCCCATCTTATCAGCTTCAAGAATGTGGGTTTTTTTAAGTGCCAGCAGGCCAGGTTTTATACATTTCTGCAGCCCATTATGCCTGACTCATTATGCCCAGGGCATTAGACATGTGAGAAACATCCAGTTCACAGGATAGAAAAAATTGGGTCTCAGGCATAGATGTGGATGGTAGCTGTGATTAATTGGTTGGTGCTACTGAATGCAGTATTACTGTAATCCTGTAATATGACCAAGGAAACAGCTTAATGACAAGCCAAGGGCTGGCCATATCCCTACCAATTTTACAAGAAATAGCTTCAAAATAAATTGTGTTTGCATTGTGCAGCCACTGAAGGTCCACAGCAATCTGGGTAGCTTTTTTCTTTTCTTGCTTGCATTTCTATCTGAAATTGGTGGTAGTTTTCTTAACACATGAATTAACACGTGCAAGAAATTGAAAGGGCAACTGTTCCCCTTGGAAGAGTTCTTGAATTTCACTGGGTCACTGTTGCTTCAATGATACTGTGAAAAGAACAGTGCACTTCTAATTTACGAGCCTTATGAGTTTTACAGACAAAAGCCCCAAAGCCTCCCTCGTGTCATTTCCTAGGAAATACTTACACAGCCACTGCATTGGCAACACTCTGATAAGTATTATTACCATAACAAGAGCAAATATCAGTGGGAGACATTTCCTGACCAGTCAAATTATCATGGGGACAAGACATCCCCACTGTAAAGAATAAAATTTTAGCCTCACACTTCACAAACATAAACACTTGGAACTTATTTTTATTACAAGTTATTTCCAAACTATTTCTTTTTATAAAAGAGTAACAAATACTTTGCTTTGCTTATTGCATAGCTGGAATTCAATGTATATTTTAAGATCTAAAAATGAATGAAATAATGTAAATCACACAGAGCAAAAACAAAAAAAAAAAATTCTACTAAACATGATATCTTTCTTAGTATTGTCATGACTTGACTTTTCTGTATATATCTAAACAATCTGTACTTTTTTTCCTACCCTGCACTCTCTGAACATCTATTGTGCACTGTCATATAGCTGTTGTGTAGACTCAGAATCATGTACATTTTTACTGCCTTGGTTTCTGCTGAGTATTTTCCTACATATACATAAGGCTATTTCAGGCACTCAAAGGCATAGGCGTACAACGCAGTACTTGAAGAAGTCCAAAAGCAAAGAGAAGCAAATACAGCACAAACAAATAATCTTTTATTTGACAAATACTGAGTGCAATACGATTTATTCCTTCATGATAAACAAATATTCCCATAATCTATGTCCTTCGATTCTTTAAGACTTTAAATTTCTGGCTTTAAAAAGACTTTAAATATAATGGAAAGTCAAAACCTAGATTTGTGTGAAATGGAATTAAATTTAGACCAAGTCACAATCCTCAAAATAAGAGCTGCATGAAATCTAGAATAGATATACAAAAATTATGCTATTTTGTTACAGAACTCATCCAAAATGTAAAGAAAAACATCCAGATCCAGTCTGACTCAATGAGACGTTTTCCTTCCCATGACGGGTCTGGAGCCCAAACGGAGACAGAGGGAACAATTCTCTATCATCCTGACAGAGTGGGACTATTCTGCAGATGAAACTTCAAGATCCATTAAGGCAGAGCAGAAAATAACTTTTATCCCAGTGCTTTAAAAACTTGGAGGAAGACCTGAGCTCCAAGCCCATATCAAGGACTATTTATGTTGTATCTTTAGTAGCAAGAGAATGTAAAATGTATAAGCAGCCTCTGGAATGGATATCAAAGCATAAAGTTTTATATTCCTACATAAATGCCTCTATTACTGGAATACAGTCAGGTGTTTTCTCTTTCTCAGATCCAATAAATATTAAAACCTGATGCAAAGTTGCACAGCTTCAAAGGAGCTGACAGCAGCCAGCCGATTAGGAACTTGTTTTGGAAGGTGAATCAAGTTCCTACAGCAGGAGCAAGTGCTGTGGCTAGTAAGAGTCAGCTGTCACTTTACATAAAAGGAGTAATCTCTGGTCCTCTTTCAGAAGAACACACTTTGAAGAGAATTTCAGAGGAATTCTATGATTTCAAGACCTGTTTTAAGCATATCCATCTTCCCTGTAGGAGTACCATAGGAAGTGGGAAGTTGCAGATCCTCAGAAAGAGATGCACGGTTACTGCTGAGCTAAAGGAAAATATTTCCTCAGCTGTAAATTTTCACCCTCAATTAAATACCAGATTAAAATAAATAAAGGGGGAAAAGAAAAAAATAAAGAAGAAAAGGATAAAGTGGTTTGAACCAACCCCTTAGCAGTGCCATCTAACTACCAAATGGGCTTCCCCTCGTTCTCCCTGAAGCTCTTTTACTTTCCTTAATAAGTTCTTAAATTACAATTTTTAAAACTGTTTGCTGATGGGAGCCTGGCAGGAGCTTTGTATAGATCTGCTAGCAGGAAATCCTCAAAGAGCAAATCTGGCAAGGTACATAAATTAGGAACTCTTCAGGACAGCATAGTCAGAAGCTCCACACTTGCCCCTTCAGCTGCATCAAGCAATGAATTGATTCTTCTACTCAGCATATTTTCTTCAGGTAGCAATAACCTGCTGTCTAGCGGGTGGACTTGTATAACACTAGAATTACTTCCCCGTTTGTCTTTGGAGGGGGTTGTTTGTTTGTTCCAGCATAGGTGCGGGGTTTCTTTCCCAACATATTAAATGGTAAGAGCACTGTGCACATCTATCCTGAAGCAGTTCGACTTTATTAAAAAATTGATAATCTTGTTTAAAAACCCATATCACCATGAAACACATAACCACAGGCCCAGGATCAAATTATTTGAACTGTTTGCAAATGAATAGCAAACTTGAAAGAAACCATTTCCATCAGCACCATTCTGATAATCCTCAGAGGTTTCACGGCAGTACAGTGAAAATCAGGATTTTATAGGCCTAATCGCTTCCCCTGGCATTCAGTAATACACAAACCACTTTGGAAGGCAGGGCAAGCCACAGAATTTGTAGCCAGATGTCTGAAAATGGCTGGGTGCTATTTAAATACTAAACAACAAGAAGAATCCCTGACGCTTTGGCAGTAATGCTTCCCGAAGGAGGAGAGCCTCCAGCCCCTGTCCTCTGTCAGGGAATCGTTTTACAGCTTTTGAGGAACTGCTCATGTAATTGAATAATGTGTCTCTAAAGATGAAAGCTAGCTATGATAGCAGGATCATATGGGAGTTATCATTAAAAAAGTCAGGAAAGAGTAAGTCTGGGTAAGACTATTTTATTCTTGTACTGTACAAGGCTGCCCCATTAAAGCTCTGTGCACTACCTGCCTCTTGCCAAGCCAAAAGGAAGGTTTGCAGCAGTCAGCTCCTCACCTGTTCCCCGGCAGCATTAGCAGTGGATTCACTAGTTGAAGGAGTCTGTCTAACAGAGGTAACAAGCTCTATTACCTGCAGTAATACACGGTTGGGTACTACTGTGGCAATACCAAGTCTCCCTGTGAAGTCTGTGTACAATTCACTCAGACTTGCACTCTTTTTTACCAAATTGGTTGTAGTCATGAAACATGAGGCAGCTAAAAGGAGATTCTTCCTTCAAACAAAGTAGGGACATCCTTTTGTAATATTCCATGGGTTTTGAGCAACATATACTACTTTAACTCTCTATAAAATACTAGAATGTGTGTGTTCAATGTCTTTTCATGATGGCAAAGTTTAATAGGTATATAAAAATACAAAACCCGTTATCTATCTGTCCCAACTCACATATGTTACAGTGTTCTATTAAGACAGCATAGGACACTGTAAATTCAGTGTAATGTGTAATGTTTATTTTTGCAGTACTGTGTTCCTATAACTGGGAATGTTAAAAATTCCCAGGAAAAAAAAAGGTCCAATATTTGTTTCAAGCGTGAGCTTGGGTAGTAATTTCAGCTTTTATAGCAAAGCCAACTGCTGCATTCTTTCTATTTATTCCATTCTCTCAGGTTCCACAGTGTTAAAGTTCCCTACGGTGGGAAACGAGCCTGCATGACTTACCTGGATGCCTTCTAAAACCTCACTTTTGCAAAAGATTCAACAATTTTGCCTGTATTACAGTTACCACAAATGCAACTAAGCTTTCTTATCAGACTACAGCAGTACAAAGCACACAGTACTTTATGCAGCTCTGGATGCTCAGCTGATAGGCACCAGCTGACCCTGACTGATACACTGAGGCTTGCTATCTGCAAGACAGCCCAATCTGGCTCTGCCTACTGGTGCTCAGGACCTCAGGGGATCTTGGTTCCTCCTGCATCAACCTGCAACATGCCTAGCAGTGTTGGGAAAGTCGTTTTAAAAATAAAAGAAGTGCAATTCTCCCATCAATCTGGCATCGTCAACCAGGACATAGAGTTATTCCTTTTTATTCACTGCTGAAATGAAATGTTCCTGCAGCGCAGAGAAAATGATAGTCATGGCTTGCGGCTTGAGCCAAGCTGGAAAACAAGCACATCTGTTATCCACCATACATGAACAAACCTGACACGGAATCTTGGTATTGCCACCACAAGACTGAATGCAAGTAGTGTATTTAGATGTGTGTAGTAGCAAGAACAGTGTTGATGAAACATTATGTGTAATAGCAACAGCTGCAATAATGGAATTTCAAATTGTGGAGTATCATTTATATTGAAAGTAAAAAAATATTTTTTTTTCTTCTTTTTTTTTCTTTTTAAGAAGAAAACAGAGAGAGGAAGCCTAATTGCATGAAATTTTCTAGTTATACAGTGTACACATTCCTCCAATAGTCTACGCATTACCCTCACTTTCGGTAGTCATGTAAAAGCAGTGCAGAATAGTACAGAGCACAGCTTTTACTGCAAAAGTGGTAAGTTCAAATCCCTAAGTCCTTGCATCTTTATTTAAAATATTTCATACATTTCATTCTGTCGATAGAAAATTTGTATTTGACTATTGTTTTTGATATCCTCAGATGTTTTGGTTTAGATTTGTATTGCAAGTGCTTAGACTGTTGTATGAGATCATATCTAATTCTCATATGATCTTCAATGCATGTTAATATTGCTGTGAAGTAGAGACTGCATTATAAAAGTCTCAATGTAGGTGCTAAATTATTATTTTTAATATGCAATCTAGTTGTATTATATCCTGGGAATGCTGTTAAAGTCCTCTAGAGTTTACAGAAAAACACAGTATCTACAGTTGATAGAATTGCCCTCTCCTGAAGACTCATTATGGCATCTTATCTTCATTTAACTACCATTGCGCTTTCTTGGACTTCACTCAATATTTTGGGTACCACTTCTTTTGCAGATTTTTTAATATATATTTTTCTATTCATCTATTTATATATTCATTTGATTTGAAAAGAAGCCTAATCCTCAAGGATTTTCTCAGGAAACTTTCTCATGTATGATGTGGCCTAACAAGAGAATAGCTGTAGAGATTGTATCTGTCTCTTAAACAGAAGCACAGGAGAAAATGAAGGAGAATTATTCCTCATCTTATCTCTTTTCACTTGCAGATCATGAAAGAGAACCATGTCCTAGCTTACTGATCTACCAAGGAAGGGAGCTATGCAGGGAGAAGCATTATTCCAATATTCAGAAGGAGAAGACATGGGAAAAAACATGGGAACACGTTGTTCCCAGTCAAGCAAATTCTAGTGTGTGTGTCTTCTTCAACCTTGAGTTCTACTTTGTCACTGCAGTTATTTATGTGATCTAGGAAAGACTGTCCTCAGCCAATTCTTGCCATCTCAACTCATGAGGAGAAATCATTCATATTTCATTAAGACTTTTGCTTCCTTTATGAATATATATCAACTGATTGCTATCTGCATAACTACACAATAAATTAAGACTCAAACTTTTAAAAACATGCCTAACTCAAACATTTCAAGTATTTTTTTCACCACCTATGGGGAAATAACAGCTGTATGCATAACATATTTAAGAGTGCAAATTAAACAAGGAATAATAGAGATTACTTACTCCTTTGTAGGTTGTAGCACATGGAGTTCCAGTTTAAGGACGACGACCACATTTGAGTTCTTTGGGTGCATTTTCAGTAGCCCTTTTGTTCCCCAGCGTCTCTAGTGTGCCATGTTGGTCATCTCACAGAATGCTCTCAAACCAGATTTCTTCACAAGGAAGCAAGAACAGAAGATGAGCCCTTGAAATGTTCATAAAGCAGTTTATAATGCCCAGTCCAAGACAAGAACTAGCGCAAACTGAAACTGATTGTGTAGACCAAACACCAACAGTTTTGCTCCATTCTCCACTGCTTCTACTTTCAAACATTGACTTTACAGTTAAATGTACCCTAGACGGTTAATACAATGTCATGATCCTTATATAACCTTTCTCTTTCTCTTTCTCTCAAGACATTTTTATAATGAATCAAAACCTTTGCTAACGTGCCAAGAAAAAGAAAGACAAGAGGAAATAATCTACAAATTAAAATACAGTTCAAAACCCTGGAATTTGACAAGTATCTGTCACTCAGTTTCAATATTGGAAACCTGTCATATGTTCTGGAGATGATTACCGAAGGTCTCTGCAAAGATGCTAACAATTTCTGTGGCTATATCAAGTTCTCACAGCAGGAACTACTGTCTGTCAAGGAGAACTAATCTCCTGCATTCCTGCCTCCCTTTGTACCCCGAAATAGAAAGCACAACTCAGGAGCAAGGATACACCAAGATACAAGTGCACCCCAGCTTTTCCCCAGTTCAGTCATTACATGTAGATGAAGTTATGTTTGAGCTCAATTATAGACACCGAGCTGCAAAATGCAGTTTTATCATTTTACTTAACATGAACTGGAGAGTAACCTGGAGGCTACAGGCATATAGGGCCTAGACCACATAAGGGTCGTATCCCAAACTGGAGTTGCTAATTCTGCAGCTTAATGTTCCTTGTAATGTGACATAAACCATCTGTACCTTGGCCAAGAACTAGGTCTGGTGGTATTAACATGTAGGATAAATTAGATAAACAACATTACAATGCGACCCACGTCCTCACCCCTGGGCTTAGCGTTCAGATTAGCTTCTTTACTTCAGAGTGAAAAATCAAGTTGGTAAATCTCTATCTTGATAGCATCTAACTTTCAGGCCTATTCTTCCTACCATGACAATCAAGGGCATTGTTGAAGCTTCAAATGTTTTCTTGGCTCACTTAACAGCAAGAAAACCTGACAATAATTAATGAGGTCAGGACTGATTGGAATCTGCCCATCAGAGGCAGCGGCTAGGAATTTCAGAGGTAAAGAAAATTCTCCCTTCTGATATTTGCACGATGCTAGATAATTTGGGATCACTTTTCATTAGCTGAACTTGAACACGTCATTTGAGCTTTCAGAAGGCCCAGCCTTATTACACTTATTACTACTCTAGAGCTGTTTTGCATCACTGAATCTCCATTAAAGGTCAACTGACAACACTGAATGTTGGTGAAAGAGAAATCATTAAATGTAACATTATTGATCAGTGTGTAATTGTCCCATTAAAATTCATGAAGTTACCAATGATTGTTCCTCTCCAGTAAAAATAATTTACTTGTTAAGTGTATATTTGATGTTACATCATATATCAGGGAATTTTACAGGCAGTTTTCTACTTTAACAGGAGTTAACTTTTATCAAGGGACTAGATGAGCATAATAGTTCTGATTACCTAGCATTTAGACCTTTTAAAATAACTTGCATAAGGATCAAAGTATGAGATTTTCATTACAGTATTCGGTTTAGGACCCTTTTCTTCCCATCAGCCATGCAAAGCCTACCTAAGCAAAATAAGATTTGTCACCTACTGGCATATTATGAAGACCATCTTTGGCATGCAGTCTTTCAGGTGCCAAAAATGAACATTTCATCAATTATCAGCTATCTCTTCTTTCTCTCATTTATAAGCAATCATCTGGGTAAGGCTGGAGATCCTTTCTTAGGGCCCCTCTTACTCTTCCGTGAAAGTCTTAACTTGTCCTGTTCAGAAAGACAAAACGATTAGATTAGACAAAAACCTCAGTCTCTCTAGCTGCCTTGCTCTATTGCTTAATATAGATTTAGGAACTGACGGGAATATACTGCGGTTATAAAGGCATCTAAGACACATATCCCATCAAAGTTTCATTTTCGTGCATAATATTTGGGACTGGCATCTACATGAGATTGGCATCTACATGTCTCCGCTGATAAGAAGTTGAGATAATATCTAATCACCAAGGTATTTAATTTACACATACTCTAGGGATCCCCAAAATTAGATGCAGTGCTCTAAGATTCCCCTCTATTCTTCAGTACAGCTAATTGTGCAAAATGAGTCAAGAAGTGGAATCCATATCTCTTTCCCTCGTTTGAATGCTAAAAGAAAGTAAAGCATTAATTTTCAAGAAGCTTTTTGTCTTCAGTATTCCAAGTAAGAATACACATCTAACATTGGGTATCTTATTAAAAGGACAGAAAGCAGAAACAGATACTGAAATCTTGCTTCTAAGGAATAGCTTTTTGTATGCTTGTTTTAGTTTTAATCATTTATTACCACTGCATCCTGCAATTTTCAGAAATACTTTTATTTTTACTCCCACTTTGTTGGGTTAGCTGACATTTAAAATCCAGCCAGACAACTAATGAAAACAGTAACAGAATACAGAATAACGAGCTTTGTGTTATATGAATAGTTTTTGGATCAGTATCAGTTTACTGACAAATTGCAAATTCAGGCTGATTCACAAAGTCAGTCTAAAATATACAAGCAGCATCAATCAGTCAAGCTTTATTGCATTTGCTCTTGTTATAGCAGTTATATATCTTATTAAAATATGCAATAGGAATAGACAGCAGAAGTACACAACACATACAAACTAAAATACCTACTAAAATACAAAATAAAGATACACTGATTTATAATACAAGGTAATGTTAACACAGAAAAAGCTCTGTAACAAACAGCACTGCTGAGAATATTCCAGCACAACATTCTCCACAATCCCATATCACAGTGTTACCTATCAGGAATCTACGTCCACTTAACCTTGCAAGTTCTCTTAATTGTTCTAATGCCAGAAAGAGAATCTTTTTTCCTCCTCTCATCAAATAACCAAGTAAAATAGTTATTTCCAGGTGATCTATTTTGATATCCATTAGTACTGGGTTCAATTCTCTTTTGCTATAGAAAAGAAAAAGCTCTTGTTTTTTATCTCTCCTGCTTTTCCTGAGATATTTCTTTTAACTGGCATTCTGTGCTTTTATGTCAGAGATGAATGAAAGCAAAGGTGAGGGGGTGGATGAGGAGGACCTTTTTTGCCTTTATACAGACATGACTATACAATTATTTTTTTGTTCTTCAGTTGCCATCTTTGATCTTCCATCTGCAGTTCTAAAGCTGACACACCTCTCCCAAACTTCCTTTCCTTTGCATATGAGCTTATTAAGACTGATCCTCAGGCCTACTTGTGCAAAGTAACCCAAAATTCTCCTCACATTCCTGTGCCACAGATTTCCTAGCAACCTTGGGTAGCAAGAGGCAGAGTTTTTTCTAGCAGAAAATCCCCTACTTTATTCAGATTTTCCCTCAACTCTCATTTAGAGGATATTAGCTACTAAAAAGACACTGAGACATTTTTCATCACCATACATAAGAGCTAACCTTTATACAACAGAAAATAAACTAAGTCCACGTGGCTTTGGGCACTGGGAAGACTTAATCTGGAGCTACAGGTTTGGACTTCCTCATGAACTACAATTCAGCATCTCTGTTGTCTCACTCACTTTTTCTTGATGATACAGCTCTAGTGTCTCCTTTGGAGCTACTGATACTTTGCACATTTCCGAACTCATCGAGACTCTTACCTGCCAAGAGTCTTCTCATTTTGCTTAGAACTAGAGCAAACAAACTAGGCAGAATTGTCTATTCTCTGTTTCCTATTTACACTGCATGCTGGCTCCCTGCACGGTCTAGGTGAGCAAGTACACACAGGCATTTCTGATTTGTGCAGTTTCTATCATCTGCAGTACTAATCAGAGCAGCCGCCGTCCCCGCTGCTGATCCCCACGAGAGCTCCTTGTGATGCTGGCTCACCGCTATGTTGGAGCACTCGCTCCATACCATAGAGCAATCTCTACAGGAAAAGTGCAACCCAATGGTATTCCCTGTTAAACACTTTGATTGAAAAATCACTAGGTAACCGAAGTAATGAATAGTCTGCTGTAGGTTTTGCCTGTCAATCAAACACTGATTTTTTTTTTCACATTCTGGAAGATTTTAAAAGTATTCTCAAGGTATTACTCATCCCTTTGGTTCTTCATTCTTCTCTTTCTTGTAACAACCAGCCACAAGGGTTTCAAACCAAAAGACTGTCAGATTTTCCAACTGGATTCTACCTCAATGCACTGCTTAAAGCAAAGAGTGTCTACTACATAATATCATAATCATACTCATTATCAACCCTAATGAATTTCAATAACCTGTATCATTTTCAACTATCAATCTGAGTTTGCCTCACTGAGGCAATCAGGTATAAAATGTGGATTAGGAGCCAACTGTGGCTTCAGGACTCACCCTTTAAACACTGAGCGCTTCTTTGCCTTGCCGACTCTGGACTGTTTATGCAGGTGCAGGCAGTCACTCACACCTGCGCGTCGCCCAGGCAGGGCAGGTCCAGCTCCGAGGCTGCAGAGCCGCCTGCCTGCAGAGCACAGGCTGATGCCGGCTCCGCACCGAGAAGGCTCCGCCAGGCCCCAGCCAAAGCCGCCTGGGCCGGTCAGACTTGAACCCGCTACAGCCAACTGCACAGGCACGTTCTGTGGCTATTTTTTCCAGAAACAACACTAGAAAACTGTGTCATGTCAGCAGCTGTTTTAAACAAATAGTCTAAAATTTGGACCAGCTTTCATTAAAGGTTATCAACTATAGCAGCTTGCTTAAGAGGCTATCCAGTCTACAGAATGACTTTAAAGTAGGCTTAGACTGTCGTGTGGAGGATGAAGAGGTGGAATTTGGGTGATGCATTCAGTTTTTGGCTCTGACTTCTTTTGGCACACAACTGACTTTGGGAAATTAGTCATTCATACTGGGATTCATCCGCCTTAACTTATGCATCTAAAGCTGCAATGGCAACTAAGCTTATTTTGCCTCTTCTTTTCTCCTCCCCCAACTTACTCATACACTCCTGTCAATCACTTGGCACTTATGCTATGCTGACATATACATTTAGATGTCTAAAGCTCCTTACATTTCTCTGGTGTTCTTTCACACATGCTCAGCATACACATTTCTGACAACTTTGACATTTCTGATTTGTGTCCAAGCCCCATCGTGATGTTTCACCTGATTCCAAGACAGTTACATCCCTTCACTGCTGTCCATAAAGACCTTATTTTCGGTTCTCCCTGAATTATGATTACTCCATCCTAGCAGATTAGATCTGACACTCTCGCAGCAGAAAGGAGGCTTGAACACCAGATAAAAGCACTGATTCCTTAAGGGCTTGTCTTGGTTTGTAGATTAGTAAACACCAAAAGACACAGTGTAACAAGCAGGATTTTTCCTGATTAGATTAGCATGGAGTGGCTGTTAGGACAGGGATGACTGGCAGGCACTGTAGGTGACACTTTACATTTAGACTGAGAGCAAGGCTATAGCAGTTTTGGTAGTTAGAAAGGAAGCAATAAGGAGTCCTGAAGTCAGTGAGGGGAGGGCTGGAACAGGGAATATGACAGTATTGAGGATTTTTATCTACATGATGGACAAGTGTGGAAAGAAAAGACAGAGGACCCTGAGGCAAGCCAACACACTACTGATATATGCCAGGTAACAAGCCCTAGGAAGAAATGCAAAAGAAAGTCTGGTTAATCCTCTACATTAAGATCTTCCACAAACTCCAGCTTCCTACACTTCACAGATGAACATTTTGATATTGCTTTTGGGACAAAAAGCAAGGAGATGAGGAATGCAGGAGAGGAGTGAGAAGGTTTGGGAAGGCTTCAGTCATGCCACTAGAACGTAAACCCTTTTTTCATATTAAATATTTCTTATTGCAGTTCTAACCTTTTTTGGTGACTTGGAAAAGTCACTTACAACACTGACAACCTGAGAGCGCAAAACATACTATCAAAGCTGAGCACATGATCTACCCAATTCTTCCACTGCTAGTCCTGGGATAGCAATACAATAACAAGTTGGCAGAGGTCTCCCGGGCCGCACCGTTACCGTGCCACGTTATGAGTGGGTGGCCCGATCCACGCTGTGACATTCGGTGAGCCGCACAGCACCTCTCACTGATGAGGATGCCTGTTTCTTCCTTTCTGTGCTGAGTCCTCCTGTTGTTTGCTCAGCCATGCAATAAGTCTTTAGAAGAGGGGATCTGAGATCTTCTTACCAAAAACAGCTCTGACAGTTATTATGAAGGAGTGCATCTGTGTGGAGAAGCAGGAAAAAGGTAGAGGGTGAAGGGAGGGTGATGATTTGTAGATGCTCTCAGAACACCCTGCAGGCAGAACGATGCCTAAATGACAGGTGAGCCTCAAAGGACTGATAGATTTCCGCAACAATTGGGCTCTTTATCTTTATCTGCGCTCAGATTTCTCAGCTGTAAAACGGGGATAATTACATTTGCTTCTTTCACCTGTTTTCTGTCTTTTTTACAAACAGAATTGACCTTCTTTTTGCTTACTCCTTTCTAACATTTCCATAGCAACACCAAGTGCCAGTGACTATTTCTTGAAAGGCTCAAAAAGCACAAAGGGGAGGAAACAGTAATTTCTGTGCAAATACTAACATTTAGATGTACTTACTCTCATGTTTGAATTTCCCTAGGTTTCAACAAGTACTCTCTAAAACGAGGCAGGTTTAAACAAGAAACTGGACCGAGCTCTCCTCTTGCTAGAAAGACCGGTCCCAGGCTTAGCATCTCAGAGGCCTTCACACTTCATCCTCAGCAAACTGCTAATGAGTGATTTTAAGAGCACAGAACATTTTGCAGAGCAAGCCTATTAAGTAGTGTTATGTACTTGTAAGTGGCGTAGTGTTAGTCCCATAAGCAGCACTGCAAAGCAGGGGCAATGTTGTTAAAACCAGCAGAGCTCCGTTGCTGCGGTGGATGGGAGACTTGAATGAGGCCCACATGTTCAGGGAACTCTCTGCTCTTCGCTCATAACAGTGAGAATTGAGGGAATGTTTTCTTTGGAAATCACATTTTTATTGGTATGTGGCGCAGCGACTCCCAGCCTAAATCTAAATGCCAGAACTGAAGCTATGGGAAAGACTATAGAGACTTACAGGAAACTCTGCCTTGTTTAATCCCTCTCTCCCACACTGTTTCCCTTACCTAGCGAGCAGTATTCTAGGCACTGCTTATGCTGCGTAATTTCAGTGCAATGGTAAAGCAACTGCAATGTGCAATCATTACAGATGGATGCGCCACCTCTGCACAGTAGCACAGGCCACAGTTTTCAGTTCACTGTCACAGTATACATCTGGGACCCTACTCTTTCTCCATAAGGCTCACTGGTTGTAGTAGCCTGTCAAGAACATAAGAATACTATAGCACTATGCTTTGCTGGATATACCCCAGGATATACATGTATATATGTATACACATATATATGTACAGAAATATTGCAGTTTAAAAGTCTGTCACTGCCCATGCATGTAACTGAGAGTTTTGCTGGCATTTAACAGTGAACTGAGAACATTTTTGATCATTTTAATTATCTTTTTCTTTATGTGTCTGTTCAAACAAAGCTGCATTACATGAAACTTGAGATCAAAGACCTTAGTTCTGGATATGATAAATAAAGGTGGCTTTTATTGTCCCAGAAAAGTCACCTAATAAAACAAGGCCCAAGAAAGTTTGATGGACCTTAATTTGCTGTGTTGGGCCTTATGACCTGACACAATGAACTTATTGCTTGGTACATAATTGCAGCTAGAAAATGGTTTCTAAAAGTTGACAGACTTTAGAGAGGTTTTATGTCTACTTTTACTTACTTTGACAGCTTAGAATTGTGATGTGAGGAGGCTGCCAAGATTTTGTAGTGCAATTAAGTGACAAGCAAACTTTAAAAGGATTTAGAATTGGGCTGTAAGTTGAAAACCAGGCTCATGTCTGGATTTAGATTTGATTTCAATGGAATGCTTTCCTGTTTTCCTGCCCTTAAGCTTTGGCTCATCCAGCAACAGACACCAAAAATAAGTTACAAAACTGAGGTCCTACAGCAAAGTACATTCATAAGAAAATGCTTTTCGGAAGCTTCTGGAAACTTTCTTTATTTAGTTTTTTTTATTCTATATGCTTAATTTCTGCTGTCTCTTTCCTTCATTTTAAATATAGTGCTAAAGCTGCTTTCTGATAAATTCAGGGTATTTTTAGCTCACAGATTTTGTTTCCTGTCTATACAGTTCTTCCTATGCTTTTTGTTTCCTTTCCCCCTTTTGAGTCTTCCACAAACCTGTAAGATTTCAGTGCTACTTACACCTGCCTTTTCCCGGCTCTGCTGTCTACCTTATCCCCTGACACTTACTTCACCCCCGTTCCCCAGGTGCAGGGCTCTGCAGGGCTGGCCCCCGCAGCCCCCGGCACAGGTCAGGCTGGCTCAGCCGAGCAGCTCAGGCGCTGCGAACCTCAAGCCCAGGCAGCCGCTGTATCACACAAGCAGCAGACAGGGGAGCGGATCAAAGGTTTCTGGCACACCCCCGGAGCCCGTGCTTGCACGGTAACTGATACCTGAGCTAGTTACATGAGCTGACTACCGCCCATAAGATGGATGAGCTGCAGGCATATTCATGACCGCAGTGTCTACATCTTCCTTCTAAGCCTGCCTCAGTGTGTTGCCATGTTTGTCTTTTTCTGTGCCTCAATTAGCCTCATCTTTTACCCTCTGTGCGTACAGCATCAAGTCTTTTCCTAGGAGGCTTCTAGTGCAGGTAATGTCTTTTTCAATCGGAATACCTCCTGGCTACCTCCTCATAGTCTCCCACCCTCTCTTTTTTCTTAGTTATATATGTATAAACATTATTTATGAACTCACAAACTGGTCTGTACAAGCAAAAGCTCTTCCAAGCCCATGAGCTTAAAATCTCCATGAAGCTCTGCATGAAAATACAGGACATTAAAATCAGGTTATTGAGCAGCAGATGTGAAATCCTTACACTGAAGGCAATGTCAAAACTTTCATTAACTTCAGTGATGGCTGAATTATACCTAAGGAAACCTGAGGTGCCACTGCAGGGCTGGTCCTGCTTTGCATACGATGAAAGCAAAAGAAAACCAAAGATGTTTTAAGGAAGCAAAAGAACACAATAACCTGAAAAATCAACATTCGCTCAACTGCAAAATATTAAGTGTACACACACTTACTTACAGAAATGTGTCTGAAGCTCACGTCAACTGTTCCCCTATGATAGAGGTAGCTGAGACTTTTTTTAACTGACAGATGAAATCCTCCTCCTACAGGCATAGCTTTAAAAGATTTGGCTTTGAGTCAAACGAGCTAATTCCTCATTTAAATGCAATGAGTAGCAGACAATATATAAGTAAACAGGAAAAACAACTCATTTACTATAAAGGTAAGTACAATCTCTACTGGTTAAAGTGCTTTGCAGTTGGTGTTCTCAAAGTCAGAAAAAGTAGCATCTCCGCTAAAGAAACAGTTTGCATGATTTACATGACACCACAAGAATGACTTTGTAAGATGAAAAATGTACCCAGCATTCTGAATGTCACTAATAAGCAAAGCAATGTAAAGTTCACACGGGATTCAGCAGAGGAACTGGCACAGCGCCTGCTGAACTCTGGGTCACTGTGGACGAGCTTTCTTGCTCGGCACGTAATGTGAATCTGCTCCTGAGGCTTTTTAACCTGCTTGGAAGGTTAAACTTTTTCAGAGTTACAATCACAATTGCTCAAGGAACTCCAGCCTAACCTGCCTGTCCAGGGGAAGGCGTGACCTGTATGTGTCCTGGGGACACGTGTGTGGGGATATGGTTCAATCCAACATGCTGGTGGCTGGCAAGCCGTGCTGTAACCACAGCCTGGAAATGGGATCCTGGAATCCCTCACAGCTCCAAGGCAGGACTGACAGAATTCACCTAAAATAGGAGTCTGCAGTTGCATCCAAAGAGAACAGGATCTCTTTTCCTCCTAAAAAGAGTTCCAAGAAGCACTGAACTTTTTAGCCGCTTTGTGTTAACTTTAGTCTGCTTTGAACTGCTCTTTGATGCCTGGAATGTCGCTACAAAATCTGCTTACTTTCTACCTCAACCCTTTGCAGTAAACTAATCAGAGAAGGGAGAAACTTCATTAAATTTATTAGGCTCTTCTGATTTAAAGAGATTGCGAGTTCTATCACACATGTGGTGGCTGAAAGCCTACCACGGAGACCAGGAGGTGGAATGGCAGCGACAGCCTGATGCTGTCCCCTCCAGCACATCTGTCAGATAGCGGCTGGGGAAGGAAGTGACCAACGTGAGGCTGCTGGCAGCTGCACTGGAAAAGCTCCTGCCAAGCTCAGAATAAAGATTCTTGCCATGTGTTTACAGGCTATTTGCTAGTGTTCCCTGAGGCTGTAACTAAGACTTAGCATTGGGAATGTGAGGGTGATTACTGTGTCGTACAAAAACTTTATGCCTCCATGAAGAAGATGGCTGGATTTGTGTTTTTTTAGGGTCACAGTAGCAAGAGACTCATAGAAGGGCAGTAGTTCCTCACAGAAGTGCAGGAACGCCAGGAGACAATAACATCTCTTACTCTGTGCTTTAAGACTGCATTAAAGGAACTCCCACACACAATCAGCATAAAGACTCTCTTGGCAATGGGAAATTTCCTTCTCTCCATCCTTTTCCCTTGTTTGCTTTACAATAAGCTGGTGATACATGCCCTGCAATGAAAAAAGCAAAACAAAACAAAACAAAAAAACCCTTCACCCTTGATTAACATGGGGATGTCTTTGTTCACTTGCTGGTTTGTTGTCAGTCCCAATAACATGTCAGTTACAGAAGATAAAAAGAGAACCAAAGACCATTTCTCACAAATCTGAACAGCTCACATCCCATATAAGCATAGTTCATGAATAAAGAATCAGGCTTATTTTAAGAAAATAGGAGCCAATTTCCCTGAGGGCAGCCTCTGGTTCGGTGTCAGGAGAAGTATGGAGTAGAGCAGCACTCTCCAGCAGGGTTAACTCACTCACTTTGAAACGCTGCACTTCAGAAAGGCAGCCATCTGTCCAGAGGCCAAATTTCTGTTCTATGCAAAGCACATTCCCGTTCTCCCCATTGGAGGGACATAAATACCTTGCTTAGCGTTTGATTTCTACCTTGAAGAAGTAAGTCCTTGCTCTTACAGCACATTCAAGTTTTATAACACAGCAGCCATCATGACACAGCACGACTTGAATCCCAAGTGCTTCAAAGAGAATTCAGTGCCTTCTGCAATGCCACAGAAGTATTCTGGATGACTTGCACATGATTTTCTAGGGAGCAAAAAAATTTTAGGTTTTAACTTACTTTTTCTGATGTTGACAGAATGCTTCTTTCTCACATACTCACAGGTATTACTCACTATGAGCAATGGTCTGTCAGTGTAAGAAACCAGGAAATGCACATATAGCATTTCTCACAGACTTTTTGTCATGTGAGGGTTTCATTTTTATCACTTGTACAATATACAGTTTTATGAACAAACCGCTTTTATCAGAAAGCATGAGTTTTCATAGCTGTGTTCATAGTGGAAGGTGAGAAACGCAGTATTGACGATCAAGACTGAACAGGCCTGTGGAAAAGTTCATTAGGAGAGCAAGTTGTCTTTGCAAAAGGAAATCTGCCACGAACATCAATCCGCAGGGTGGCCTTAATTAGGACTGTATTGATCCTCGGGGTGGGGGAAAAGGGAAACGATTCTAGGTGACAAATCCTCTGCTCTGAAACTCACGCTGTTCTCCATCCCTTACGTGCTGAGAAAAACGTGGAAAAAATTACTCTTGCAGTTCTACGGGCATCACAAAAACCTGGAACATTGGCAAAAACCAAACATTCTCTCTGTATCCAAACATCTCTCCTGCTGGCACGTTTCTGTGTGTATGCTGGCCCCACATCCCCCCACAAAATCTCACGTGTGAGTTTGAGATCTTGGCCTAAGTAAACAGGAGTTTACCTGCAGACACTGACCCCTGGCTTTCAAGCCAGGAAATTACCTGGATTAACTTGCTCCCTTGCTGTGTACTGCACTACTGCCTCCCACACTTAAAGGCACGGATGAGTTCTGCAGCAACATCCTCTCACTGCTATTGCATTTTAAAAACTCCAGAACATACAACATAAATGAAACAAAAGTCCAGGGAATCCCATTGCACTGGGGAAAGTTCAGGTGCTGTTAACATCTTCCGGCTGTCCTTTCAACCACAATTTCATTCACTTTTCTCTACACCTGAATGCTGGATATCTCTGAATAATTGGGCCTGAAATTATTTTTTTTCTACAATTGACTGCAAGCAAAGACCTGGGGGAACGCACCTGAAAGCCACAAAGTCTAAATCCATAGTGCAGTTGGTAACATTTCCCCAACTCACTCGACAGTGGGTGTTACATTCACAAAAGCCAAGATCTTTTCCCCCTTTGCTTCTCAAGGGTTCATAACAATAAGGTATTTACAGCTCAGACACTAAAACCACCTCTAGTATTTGCTTCTTGTTCATTATACCCAGGCATTCTCTCAGGCCATCATCTTCCAATACGTTAAAGAAAACAAAAACTTTGGCAGCCACCAGAACAGTTAGTACAAATGTACCAAGAGAGAAGGATTTACTGGCAGAAAGCGTGAAGAGAAACTGAATGAAGGTATCCCCCAGGGTTCACAGCCTCTTCCTCACAAGAAGAGGCTGTAGAAAAAATTCTTAATATACCTTAGCAGACAGTAAATCCAATGCATTTCAGGGAGAAAAAAATAAATAAGTATGTAAGCCTGCCTAGAAACAACTTGCTACATTTCCAATAGGTTTGTTGGAATGTCCTGAAAAAAAGAATTGTGATGTTTTTTAAAAAATGTCTTATTTAACTTTTTTTTTTCAAGAAAAGTAGAAATTTTTCAAAACTGAGTACTTTTTTTTTTGGAATTACAGCATTGTAAATACAAATAATACTCTCTCACAGCTGCATTCCAAGTCTTTTCTAAGGGACTGAATTTTTAATGACAGAGAAGCTCTACTACTGAAAGAAGAAAAAGCATTTGTGTTTGAAGTTCTGGAAATTCCTCTCTTATAGACAAACCAAATCTAAGCATGAATAGATGATCCACAAACAGAAAACTGTAAGAATCGTACCCACCCTTAATCTGAAGCTAAATTTCTCTTGACTTAATTATTAAGTTTGAAACCCATTTTTTTTTGAAGACATAATTCACTCATTTGCAAAAACTGCCTAAATTCCAAAAGAGGGGCTCTGTTTACAGTATTTTCAGCCTACCTATAAACAGAATTTCTGGAATCTCATTATCGAGCATATTCTTGTGAAAAATTCTATCTTCTTTTGTATTTGGTTTAAATATTTCCATGAAGTTTAAGCAACTGAACTTCTGAATATTCCTCTCGGCCAAACTGCAAACTGCTTATGTTTTTGTGTCAGTACCATTTCCAGCCTTTAGCAATAAAATTATCCCCTCTGTCTAACTTACTTATACTTCCATTAATCAAATCTTAGAAACATTGTTAATCACTTGTTAATTGTTTATCACTAACTATGTTTCATTACAGCATAAAATCTTTCTTGTAAACTGACCCAGAAAAATGTCCTCAAGCCTTTCAAGGCTTTAATACTGTCATATCTACGTGTCAGCATCCCATAGACATTCAGGTACACACACATTAGTGGTATCTAAAAAAAAAAAAAATCCAAAACAAAACAAAAATATTCTAGAAAGAGCATTTTGTTAGAAAACAAATGCTTTTTTTTGTTCCACAGTACCACAGTGAACCTTATTAAAAAACTCCAGTTCAAGTTGATATCTTAATGCAAATGAATTCTTCTTCTTTGCAACAAACAGGTAAAATTATCCCATAAACTTCAGCTATTTTCATTCATCCCTAAGAACTGACATCTAACTTGGTAAGCACTGAAAACAAAGATAAAAAATAAAGTGTTCACTAGCTATTTTGATATCTGAAGTACATATTGAGTAGTAAATACCAAAAATCCAAAACATGCAAAAGTTCTAGGAGAAGCATATAAAAATTTCTCTTCTTATCTAGATAAAATTTACAGAGAAAGAAATTAACTGCACAAAACCCACCAAATTATGTACTTCTTTATATCAATTTCCAGGTCATTAAATGAAAAGATTATCAAAACAATCAAACAGAGCTGCTTCAGTAAACACATGTGGCTTATGAGGATGTTATTAGTTAATGTATTCATTTGGATACCCAGGGTAATTCGAAAAACATTTTACCACTTCTGGTTATCAGACACGTTACAGGATAGCTAGGAACAATTTTGGTCTGAACTGCTGGAGTTACTAGCCTCGTCTGCAAAACATGTTCAGCTTGTATTTTAAGGCAGTTCTCTCTGCAGACTTTGTGGGGACATTTTACTGCAGGCATCGCAGGGTAGGGATACGAGGAGAAAGAAAGGCCTGTAAAGGTAGGGCAGCCAGAGGAGTGGGGTGCATTGCCTGAGGTTGTAAATCACGCAGACGAGATGCAGAGCTATAAGAGACTGCGACAGGCAGCATTTATGGGCCAAGTGATCAATTATTCTAGTGTCCTTCCCCTGCCATCAAGTTACATCCAACGACGATCTGAGCCCTCTATTTGGAGTCACAGGATTTTTCTATTCAGCATACACATGTCCCAAAAGACCACAGGAACCCTTGAATTAAGAACTGCCAGTTTTAGAAAGTCTCATCAAAAGATCTCATCAGGAAAGATCCTGACAAAGAAACCAGATGATTTTTCCTAGTAGGGCGGTCCAGCCGTGCTGCAGGCACAGCATTTCCTGTGTAAGTTCTGCCATACTCTGGCAGTGGAAGTTGTCTGTCCTGCCATTCTGTTCAAAGACAGGGGGGTTCAGTCTCACTGAAAATCTGTGAAATTTCACATGGATACGGAAAACCATGAAGAATCTCTACAGGCCAGGCAAGGCAGTAAGGGCCTTTCCTTACTCTCTGGCACCCAGCTGTGATGTGCAGTCCTAACCATGTACCTCCCTAGATAAATATCCCTAGAAATAGAATGTACACTCAAATAAGGAAAAATCAGGGGTCTCATTTTAGAAATAGTTTCCATATGCAACTAAATGACTTTACTACCAAGGGAAGTGTGCATTTATATATTTGAATAATCTCATTTGTATGCACGTCTACAGAATCCTTCTTTTAAATCACACTTCCTCCCCATTTCCCTCTCAGAAACTGAAACACAAGTACATGTCTTAAATCAAAGGCATGGGGTCATGCAGGATACTGCAACAGATTTTAAGTAATAGAGAGACTGCTGGTGCAAAACAGCCAACATATAGGAAAGGCTTCTATTATAAAGCCTCCTGCATCTAAAAATGGCAGGAGAGGCTTATTGCTTGGGATTATATCATCTTTTAACTTTCTGAGGAGTGCAGCCATCTTAAACAACAGGAAATTATAAACAGAAGGAAAATCAAGGTTAAAATGTAAATATTGTAGAACAAGCAAGTTTTTAAGTATCACCTTCTTGCATATCAGTACCCTGTGATCCTCAGAGTCCTATCAACTTACTGATAAAAACAAGGTTTTACTTCTGTTAGCACTGCAGAGAGCTCCCAAAGAGTGGAGTGAATTCTACTGTGTTGAATTACAGGTTCCTTATTACTGGTGGTAATGTAGCAGACACAAAAAGCAGCTTGATTCCTAGATCCCAAGAGAAGCCTTGAGTGCAAGCAACTACAGAAAGTCATCATTTGGCTTGTAAACTGCACAAATTGGATATGGAAGTCATTAAAAGTGAATGAAGAGGGGCCCTTATGTTGACAAGTGTTATATAGTCACTTCAGGAGCAGACTTTAAGGTCAAAAAGAACTCTACGTTTTCCTGCAGTAGAGGCAAAATACCTTGTTTCAGGAAATCTGGTACAATTTCCTTTATTCTAAAGCTTCAAGAAATCCCTTTTAGTTTATGGAAGTCTTTTTTTTATGGGACACTGACATTGTTTTCCTATTTTTGTGTTGCTGTTCCATTCTCCTGTTGTGCTCTGGGCTCTTGTTTTTCTAATATCTACATATATTCAATATGTAGATATGTACGTATGTTTTACTTCATTTTATTTCTTTTCACTCTTATTTTCTTCTAAGTCTTTGCACCTTACACTTTACTTTTGTTCTTTCTCTCCCACCTACCTTGGATCCACAACGTGCTGTGTCTTTAATATTCAGGCATTTGGACACATTTATTTACGAATACGAAATTTAGTGGAGGATAGAAAAAGATGATCAAGGTTTATCTCAGCAATGATGAGTTGTGCTACAGGGAGTGCAGAATGGGTCAGGGAAACAGACGTCAGTTTTGTGTGACACAGGCAGGTTCTTCACCAGTGTGACAATCTGCCAGAGAAAGTTTAGGAGCGAGATAGAAAATTCAAAGTTTCAGAGCAAGAAGAAAAAGAGTTAATCAGATTTGTAACTATATGCTATCCTTGCCCTCCGTCAGACAGGAAACAGCAGGACCATCATTGCCACAAGACTGACTTTTTAGGAAATTAGGAAAGTCTTCCATTCCCTCTGCTATCCTCTGACAGCTACAGATTCCTCACTCTTCTAACGAAGGAAGGAATTTTGCCTTTAGTAGGGAAGAATGTTTTTCATTACCCTTTAACATCCTACTTTGATCTGTTGTGACAAATCAGTTTATACTATTTCTACAAAATTCTGTAACTAATTCAGCAATGAAACCTCATTACTAGCTGGCTAAATTATAAATGTTCTCATCACAACATTTCTCTCCCAGCATAAATGAACACTAGTAATTAAATGTGAGGCCTCATATTTTATTTAAGGTGGCTCATATAAATCTAACTAGATATTTGTTGACCTCTGAAAAAGGCAGAAAATTATCTAAAATCTCCTGGTTCAGTAAGAAGGGAAAATCATGCTAGTAAGGAGGTACAGCAAGTTCCTTGGTTAGAGGTAATACGGGGGACACATATCAACTAACGTGAGAGGAAAGTAAGTCTTAATGAATTAGAGCAAAAGAGACAAGATAAAGCAAAACAGTGCCAAATAAATAGTGCGAAATGAGCAGAGGCAATTCAGGCGCCGCTCCTGTGGGAAAGGCTCCTCGTGCCAGCAGCAGCAGCACCGCGTTGTGCCCTGGCCTAGGCCCGGCTCCCCACTGCGGTCACGAAGTAGGACACTGTGGGCTGCCGAGGCTGGGTGCACGGGAGCCAGCTCAGCACCGCAAAACGGGGACGGGATCCCCCAGGAAACCCTCCCGGCCATTCCTTGGGCCATTCCCTGGGCACCGTTCCCACTGCTCCTTTCTCCTTGGCTTCTCAGGCTGCTCATACATGTCTTGGGCTTCTCCATCTCGAGAATATTTTGGTCTGTGCCTCCAAAGATCAGGAAGGTTGGCCTTACAGTTGGTTTAATTATTACAGGGTTCATCATTAAAAACATATATGTAATAATATATAAAATAGTACACAAATTTCCACTGTAAGAATCAGAACTGTAGCGGATTCTAATGGAAATTAGAACTTGGCACTACTTGCCAATTAGGACATTTATAACCTATTAGAGCTGCCTTATTTTTACAGCTATAATTATCAGCTGATCTATATTTCAGTCTTAAACCCTGCATTAGATCAGCATATCTTAACTGTCTGTATTTAAAGGGAGTATCCTATGTAGAAATTCCCAGCTGCACTTTCCCAGCAGGCATGTTAACTAAATACATGGAAAAATACTATTAAAATTCATCTCTAGGAGCATAATATCAAGTAAATTCTGTTTTCTTTTCCTTCTGGTCAAGGAACATATCCCCTAAGGCTGCAAACAGCCCTGGTGCAGGTGCAGAGTCACGACTGCTCCATGACCATTTGAGCAGCAGGACGGAGGTGCAGGCCCCCAGCACCACCACGAGCTGCCCTTCCCCCTGCCCAGGAGCAGCTCCCAGCAGAGAGGCTGCAAGGAGCAGAGCCACGGCACCAACTCCCCACCCAGCCCCTGGCACTGGAGGAGAGGGGCCTCTCTCTCCAGGGCGCGATATCACTGCTTTTCCCTTCACTCACACATTTTTTTTCTCTTTTTGTAGTTTCTTGGAATAGTAACGCCAAAAATGGAAACTTGCTTTAAAATTACCTTTGACAGATAATCGTTGTGTAACTCTGTCCAAGGAGTAAACAGTGATAACATAGCACAGCTCATCACCGCTCAAAAGGCATCTCAGGAAATGCAGCGGACTGCAACTCATCATCGGCACAGAGATTCCAGCTTCACTTATTCCTGCAACTCTTCCTGAATTTTTAATATTCTGTAACTGAAGTAACCGAGGGTATCATTCTCCCGGATCCCCCAAGCTGAGGAGTCCAAGACATTCCCTTGCGTATTATTTGCTCAGCTGAATATGTGCTTGTTAGGATGGGAAACAAGATGCAGGAATAAAATATTTGCACATCCGAAACCTTTTCCTTTACTTCTACCAGAAAAGAAAGAAAACAAAACAAAGGAAGAAAACTACACACTGATTTGCAAAAATTCACTGGCCAAGCAGTCACTAAATCTGCACTGTCTTTACTTTTCGTAGAAATGTTCTCTCTATCATTAATAGCTTTAAACTGTACAGAGGGTGAAGGCAGTCCTGTGAGCCTGAGATGGAAAAAAGCACAGCAGAACTAGTGCCTTCAACTTCAAAGCTCAGTTATTTTCAATAATATTTTTGGAAAACCTGCTAAACTTGTAGGAATGTGTGTACTGTTGCTTTCCATCCATCTTCAGAAATCAGGCTTGCTCAGAAAAGGTGCTAAGTAAAAGCTATACAACAAATCAAGGACAGCAAGAGGGTGGCTTTAGAGATAATGCCTCTTTTCTTACCTTAACAAATTTCAGTATTCGACAAAAGTGACTTCCTGCACTTCTTTACCTTCGTCACGGGATGCTGCCTCTGTTTAGAATTCAAGAAGGGAACATAAATTGCAGCATAAACATGCTCTGGCAGACTGGTGAATTTAATTTAACTCTTCACCTACAGGTTTTCCTCCCCCTCACACCATTTTCTATTCCTACGACTATCACCACATACGTGTTTGCTATTCAGATGTTTATAAGGCCAGAACCATGCAGAGGTCCTTGTCTCACCTTGTACTTAGCGTATTTATCACTGCTGTCTCCTCAACGTAGCAGTATGTGGCTGTGGGTGTCTCTGTACCCACAAAAATCACAACTATTGCTCTGTGAACAGGCAAAGGCAACAAACAAAAAAAAACCCTATAGAGGTAAAAGTCTGTTTACTGGCAGAGAACTCCAAAGCAGCAAAGGTGTATTTCACTAAACCCCGGACTACCATCCAGTCCAAGGATCTTCTGTCTGGAACCCAAAGCTCATAGGAAATTAACCTTAAAAACAAGGAGCTAGAGGGTATGTTTTACTAAAACAAGGCCGATAATGTGTATGTGTTCATTACAGCTGCTGAGTAAAATTAGACTGCCTTGCTCAAGATGGTACATGTGAAAGTAGTTGATTACTAAAATCCAATTTCTATTTTAAAAGACGGCAGTAGATTTTTCTTGCCTTCTGTCAGGCTGTATAAATAGTGGCATTATTTTTTAAGATTGATAGATAAATTGAAATACATTTTAACCAGACAAATATAAATAGCAATATATATTTGTGTCTGTGTAGGCATATGTGTGTATATATGTAAGACAGAGATATCAGGTATATATATATATATACAGATAAAAACCTTAGCAAAAAGTCTAGTTTTATAATCAGTTTAGGATTCTATAATTTCCAATCACTGAGTAGAGAAGTAAGCAAAATGAAACTATGTACACAATCCATTGTGGAAAAACTATTTGGACATTTTTGCAGAAGAAAGCACTGCATTAAACTTGATCAGAATCAACTTTCAAGGAATATAATCTCAGTAACATGATTTTTTTAAATTTTTTTTTATATGTGAATCATAGAATCATAGAATGCCTAAGGTTGGAAGCAGAATAAAGCAATCAATATATGGTATTTCCACCTGCACATGGGAATCCTCGGGTGATAATCAGCAGAAAACAAGGCAGGTAAGGTAAGACTTTGCCTTCCTAAACTGTCTTCCTCCTTGGCCTTTTGCCTTCCTAAACTTAACTTTTTTTTCCTTTTTTTTTTTTCAATCATGTACTTATGATTTTTATTCATCTTAAATGTTTCAGAGCTGAATCATGACCCTTTGATGCATGTGGAATAGTACTTTCATTCTCATGCAGAGGCACTGAAGACCACGGAACTGCTTTGGAAGTAAGTTGCTATACTACAGCTGATGAATGGCATTCCTACATTCGGAATTTTAAAGACAGTGCAATAATTTGATAAACAATATAGTAATATATAATCCAAAGCTCATGCGAGTTGGCAGAGGCCTATCAATTCAGTTGACTTCAACAGAATAATTTCAATATATATCAGTTGAGAATCTGACACCCATGCATTTACCAAAGCCCACAGAGTAATAAAGAAAAAGCCTTTCCAATGTCTTACAGAAGAAGTCAGCATGTGGTTAACATTTCACCCATCATCTTAAGGAATTAGGCATACAGCCAGGCCAGGTCCAAAGCAGTGCTGTGATTTCCCACAAATGCCAATGTCAAACAAAGCTCATGTGCAAAGGCAGTGAGTCTGCTGAAGCTGATGTCGTAGCGTTCTTGTCTTCCAGGAGTACAGTGTGGTCAAAAGCATACCAAAATTTTGATTTTCTTTCTCTGAAAAAAATTGAAGATTAGTGAAATTGTAACATGAAGACAAAAGCTCAGTATAAGTCTCTCACTTGAGCTTATGTCACAGAAAGACTTGTTTGATAGAAGGGAACAGAGAGCTATTTAACACTGACATTCTTTTCAGAAGGCCCTTTCTTTCAGACACATTTTATCTTGTTACTAAAAAAGTTGTTCCTGAAAGTATGTGTTTCAATATAGCCACCGAGAAACTGTTTTCTTTTACTCCACACACATACAGAGTGGACTACAAAAGCTACCTTCAGCACTGAGACGCATTATGGAATCTTGAAGCCAAGAAGACCTTTTTATTTTCATTTAATAAGACTTCCTTTACAAGATCTGCTGCTTTCTCCCACATGCTGATACTGTGTATACAATGCCATACGCACTGGCGAACAGTAAGTTGTTATTTTAGGTTTTGCTTCATTATCATAATAGAAAGTATTATACTTTTCTATGTCATCTTGCAGGCAATGAATATTTATATCAGGCATGCATGGTGCTCATTTCTATTTCTTAGCACTAAAATTGGATTTAATTAACCCATTTCTATTGAAAATTGATATTATTGCACATTAGCTACCTTTATTGCCATAAACATGTAAATCATTGTGAAAGTATTTATTTTTGTTATGGAGTATATTACTCACTTTATATTCCAGAACGCCTGCTGATTTAGTCTTGGCATTGAATATGAAAATTTAACTTAATGTTAGAAGTCCTGACATAGCTTAGGGGATTCGAATCCATACAGAAACATTACAGGGAACTGTTAAGTTTTCCTGCTTTTTTGAATAACCTGAAGAAAGAAAGAAAGAAGGAAAGGAAAGAACGGAAGGAAGGCAGGAAGGCAGGAAGGAAGGAAGGAAGGAAGGAAGGAAGGAAGGAAGAAATCAGAAAAAGCTAATGATAACAGTTTTCACTTCCGATCAAAATTTACTTTAATATCCACTGAACATCAGAAAAGTATCCAGCAGTAGAAATTGTGTATGTTGTTCTAACTCTATTTTTGCAACACTTTTTTTTTCTCAATATATATCAGGAACAGCAAATTAAAGTGACTATGGCTTGAGCAGCAAGCCTTTATAAAGGTCCTGTCAATTTTCACTATCAGCTCAGGAACCGAACCTGGAAGCAATGCATATGGCTTGTCTGAAATAAAGAATAGCTTCAAAAGCAAGGAACAGAGTAAAATTTTCCCCCCTTAATATTAAGGGTTTCTTCTTCATATTCCCTACTGGATTTTTTTTGCATTGTCTCGCATATACAAGTGGAATTGGCTAGTAAGAGGAATTTTCTTCCCATTAAAATTTTATTGGAATGTCAAAATTTGAAATTCTACAGTAAGCTCTACCTGTGTGGTCTAAGTTTTTCCAATTAACTATTACTTTTTATTTGGCAGGCAAACTTTGGCATATTTTTGTTCCGTTGGGAAAATAGCTGTTCACTGGGTATACTTACTTAATTAACTTAAGTCATTCCTTCCATTTCATCAGATGCATATGTAATTTTTCTCTGCTTTACACTACTAATAAAATGCTTATAGCATAACATAAATTGTAATACCCACATTTTTTTCCTTACCTTTTTAGCTTTGGCAAAGAACTATCTTGTTCAATCTATTTAGCATATCTAAAACACCTCCCCTATAGCTATCCACTGTAAAAACTACGGACCTGTAGCCGGTTATTTGTGTGCAAACCTGGGATGTAGCAGAGGTGCCACAGTTCAGAATATCGCGACTTCCAACTCAATGTTTAGTCAAGGGAGAATGCCGGGCACTTGCAGGAGGGAGCAGGGGAAGCTGCATTCCCTGCTGCCTGGACCGTATGTCTTTATTAACTCTACAGGGAGCCTGGAGCAGGGGTTACAGAATTATCCCTTTGTAAAGGACTGCAGAGAGCACTTAGCTTGCCTAACCATGCTTTCGGCCTAACTGCTCTGGAGCAAAAATAAATCTGTGGATCATCTTGTATAATGTTGGTTTAATTTACAGAAAAGCAAAAATTAATCAAAATCTTTGACTGCTATTTATATTTTTACTTTTCTGAGTTTAATTGGGTGTACAGGATAGATTTGTACTGTTTTTTTTCTGTTATATTACAATCATTTCATGTATCAGCTTTTCATATGTGCAGTGTACAGGCTGATTATAGATGGACACAGCTTCCTGTCCTCACACAGGCTACCCTGTGTCTGTCTTGACAGGCATTTAACTAACCTTCTCTTAGAAGACCTCTAGGAATGGAGATTGCTTAATGTCACCAGGCAATATAATTCACTGTTTCATTCTCCTACCTATTAAAACATGAATTTATTCTAATATCTAACCTGACTCTTCTTTAATGAAATTATATTTTACTTACCTTTATTTGTTAATTTGTTTAGTATTTGGCTTGTGTCCCAACAGATTTGATACTATATTACCTAAATACTTCTACTGTTTCCCTTCTCCTTTCCAGGATATTACCTCTTCCCCTTCCTCATTATTACTAATGTCACAAGCCATTTGACTATACTTTATTTAGTAAAAATGTTAGAAAATTAATTCATGCTGGCATCACCTGGTAGTAAAAATGCAATGTACTGAGCAATGTACTGAGTAGACAAAAGTCTTATCTGTGTCTATACTTCTGTGTGTATAAAGGGCCAATAGCATTTGCTTAGCAAAGAAGATAAGGCAAGCAGAAGCTCTATTTCTCTTAGGATGCCTTTTTTTTCTGCCTCCAGGAAAATACTTTGAAACATGCGGAGCCAAAAAAAATATCTCTATCTTTGTGTTTAATGACATTTTATAGATAATTCTTTAAATTATCTATAAATAGTTCCTAAGTTAATGAGTTCCGTGGTTTTTAGATACCATGTAAGAAAAATATTTCAATTTGCTTGTTTTAAAACTTCTATCTGATCATTTAATTTTTGCTCTTTAATTAACATTTTATTAAAAATAGTAATTTCATATTGACCTGCCTAATACACTCACAATTTCATGTCATTCTACCAAACCCCTCCTTATTCATCTCATTAATCCACTCAATTTCTCCATCTACAGAAGCATTTCAACTGCTTTGCTCATCCCCTTCACACATTTCCATATCTTTTCCAGTTTACTGGTAAATCTTTTCCTCATAAGCCTCAAAGCAGTCATTTCTTTGGCCTTTTGCTTACTCCTAATGAATTCACTTCACAACACATTTCTTATGATTATTGATGTTCCTTGCTAGCTGCATTTTATTTCATGCCATTTGATGCAGTGAATCCTGTCACAGTGTGTCCAGAAAGCAGTCAAACTAGCCAAAACCTATTTATTCAAGAGAATGATCAAGCTGTAGATTTAAGGACCTTTCAGAAAAATTAGGTCAATGGTTTTCTCCTCCCCCAGGGAAAGTAATATTGTCCTGCCTATTTCCCCTGATTAGAATTAATATGCAATTAACAAGGTAAGAATAATAAATCAGGTGGCTGGAACAGCTATTTTTTTTTTTTTTTAATCCTTGAAAAGCAACATCTTGAGTTTTCGTGGCCTTTTCAGCATGTCACATCTGCTTTGTACTTTAATTATCACTTCTTAAGAGCACACCTCCACCATTAATCCTAGATGCCATCAAACATTTGACATGAAGCTCAGTGCTCCCATTTGGAGATATGCGGGAAGGGATAACCATAAAAGTTCACCGCTGAGTAAAATAGACAAGTTTTCTCCTCATACCTTGAAGCCACAATTTTGGCTGTCTTCTAGAGGTTTGCAAATGTCACAGAACCTCGATTTGCAAACCTGAGTGAAAGGTGGCCAGTGCACATGTTCAGTGGCACAAACCAGCAGAGTTTCCTCCGCCTGCAAACTCTATTCCTCACCAGTATCACATCCCTCTTCCCTTGGAGGTCAATCAGGCAGGTTGGTCATCACAAACCAGAGAAGACAAAAGAAAAATGATTCAACTGCATTAACTGAATCTCAAGAATAGGTACAAAATGGATTTAATGGTTGCTAGCACCATTACACTTTTCAAAAATAATCCTGTGGGCAAAGCTTGATCTCACTCCTGCTTCTGTAGGGATCAGGAGGAGCAGCAGAGCACCCGGGTCAGGGTTGGCAAGGTGGTGGCTGGGGAGCTTGAGAAACTCAGAGAAATACAATACAGGCACTTGGCCTCTTACCAAAAAGTAAAGCATTTCACTGAAGATCATTAAAAATCAACTTTTCATGTGAAATATCATACCAACACTTTTCTGTAAATGTAAATCTTCATAAATGTAAACGTTCCTGTAAATCTATAAAACGCTGTGGTTCTTACTTCCCATTTCAGCCTTCTGTTTGCAGAAATACGTACAGATTCCATGGAACTGGCAGTGTAATTGCTTAAATAATTTAACTACTTTTCAAGATTCCCACTGCAGCACAATGACCAAAGTAACACAATTGCTTTTGTAAGCTAGCAAGAAATACTGGCTCTTCTTCAGTGCTATATATTCTCAATAAGTAGTTTCTTAGCAACTAAAATAGAATTCCCTGCAGAGAAAGACAAAAGTTTGAAAATTTTATGTCTTGCTGCTATTCGCCCAAGGTGTATAACATAAATCAAACTTACCAGGACATTTTTATGTTTTTATGCTAGTTTGAGCCAACAGCTTAGTCCAGGCTCGGGCTTGTTTCACATTACTTTTTATGGAAGGTGCAATACGTGCAAACTTCCTTGGGAGCTAATAGTATCCACTGGTAGTGCAAGGAATTGGCATCATCTAATAACTTACTGCAATTATGTAGTGTTAGGGTACTACATTTTCAGTGAACTAAAATATACCAATGTCTTAAAGTTACCCAAATTATTAAGAAATACTGAAGAATACTCTTTAACTTTTGAAAGGTAAAAGTTTTTAGCATGACTATACTTTATTTGCATTTTCAATATTTAAAAAAACAAAGTCAATAAATGCAGTGTATGAAAGAATGCTCTAACCAACCTTCCCTCCAAGTGTAGGAGGGTGAAGCTCTCAACACACTTACCTATCCAATTTGCATTTTGAGAGTCTTTCTCCACTGAAGAATGATGTTGGCGGAATTAAAACCATGTCAAGAGCACAGAAAAAGTGAGGAACGATCCACACCAGTTCTGTAGGTGCTCTCTTACCTGGCATTTCAAGGTACTTCTGACACAGATCAGGCAACGCAATCAGAAAGCCACACTCTGCCTTCTTGAGGGATCCAGGTACAGTCGTCCTTCACTGAGGAGACAGAGAAGACAGAAATTGGCCCATACGTCTCTGTGCATGCTCTGTGCAACACAACTCTCCAAATCTTTATTAATTTCTAGGCACTCCAGAGGACAACTACTTAGCCAAGTCTTGCTACAACTAACAATAACAGGAAAAAGACTGCCAGGAAGAGTTGTTTGAAAGGTGAAAAAGGCTTCAATTTCATTGCAGGCAAGTTTTTCAGGCTAAGCTACAACTTCACCTTCCTTTGAACTTTTGCACACTGAGTATGAACATTATTCTTTAATGTACTGCTGTGAATCATATTCTTTCAAACTGGGAACATCTTCAGAGCAATCTTCTCTTTAGTTTAATCTTGAAACAAGCATAGTATTTGCTCTTTGGTCAATAGCATAAAAAATACTTTTGGAGAAGGCCTATGAGACCTAATGTTTGCACACTTTACTCTTGATTACTAAGGGGAAAAGAGACGGACTGAAATATTCCTTTACTCTCTTCTTTTGTACTATCAAAGCTGCTAGATGAGCTGATAGCAATTTTCCCATCATTGTGAAGAGGGTTTAATGTGTTATTCTGTAATCTTATTGTTTGACAGTGAATCACTTGAATGACAAAATGTGATCTCTCTCTGCAGACAGTTTAATATTGTGAAGATATGCTTGGTGCCAAAAAGCAGCTACCAGTTCCCTTATCTTTCAGTGCTTCCAGATTGGTATTATATTTTCCTCTTCATTATGCATATATAACTTCCATTAAAATTAATGAAAATAGCCAGGACATACAACAAGTAAAATATAAATATAAAAGCACATTTTTAAAATAAGATGAAATGACCAATTTAAGGTTGAATTAGGATCTTGGGGAACAAATTAGAATAATCAAGAATTGGCAAGTCCTGTGCAAGTTCTGAGGTATTTTTGTTCTTGGCTTTCACCAGTTATGAATCTAATGCATAAGAGCTACAGTATGTCCAGAAACATCTTCCTTGACTTTGGCACACTGAAGACTTCAGTAGAGCAGGTCACAAAGATTCTCTCTCAGACTGTGATTGATAGTTGGCTTTTGCCAAAGCAGCCAGAAGGGAGCCCCTTTCTTCAAGCATACACTGCACTGGGTTATCTCAAATAAGAGAGTTGTACTTGACCTACTACTCTAAAATCAAAAAGAATGTTATTATTTTCCACAGTAAATATTTTGCTATAATGAGTAGGTCCATAGCTATCTTTAACTAGGCTGCACAGTACAACATGGCTTAAAAAAAAAAAAAAAAAAAAAAAGCAGTTATGTGGAAGTATATATTAACTGGGGTGAAGAAAGGGCCAATTCTGTACTTGGATAGAGCAGACTCTTGAGAGATCAGTCGAGACACATGAGAAAGCTGTATGTGACGTTCAGACGAAGCCTGATCCCAGGGGCAGGTCCACCCTGAATGAGGCTGTTGCGAGATCTGCTGAGGAGGCTGCAGGTAAAGCTGCTCCAAGCGAGATGCTGCCAGCACGATCACGGCTGGATCCAGGATCCACCCATCTGTGTCCGCTTTCTGGTTTTGATAGAACAGACCTGAATAGCATGCAGAGAGCAAGTATCACCCCGCTGTAAATCCCTTTTTTCCGTGGAGGGATTTAGCCCATAGAGTAACATTCTGATCTATCACACATGCTGTTGGTTCTACTTTGTTTCTCAGAAATACGTACTTCAGACTGCGATATTTCCAGCCACTAAACAAGCTTGACAAAGACTATGAGGTATACATATTAAGACGGTAGAGAAGCAGCCTTTATAGCCTTTTCACTCCAAGGAAACACTTAGAAAGTTAAAACACGGACAATGCCTACACGACCTTACTTATTGTAAGACTCTTCCACTTTGCTCACTATTTACCAGTTCAACCAGGAAAGGTAGGGCTGACTTTCTAGAACAGTGGTAGGAAAGTCTAGAAGACAAGTCCTGAAAGTCCTTGGTCAGAATGGAAATACCAACTTTGAAAATATTAACTGAGAGAGTATTCAGAGTGCTCAACGGGCAGCGATGCTGGAAGACCATTTCCCAATAACCGTAAAATTTCTTGCTTAGGGCTCCATCGCAGGAGGCAGAGAAGGGCTCATGCTAGAGCTCTTGCACTGAAAGGAGGAATTCAGCTTCACAGATATCACACCATAGCTTTTTTCTATTCCTCATCAGCTATGGCAACTCAGTAAGTTCAAATGTTACAAATCAGTCCCTAAAATGTACAGGGAAGCAATTTATTTTTAATGTGTGCCATAGCACACAACTTTTAACAAACAAAACATTTAACAAGTTAGATATATCTCTAGTAGTAGTACGGTACAAAGTAGTTCAGTACAAAGTTTGTTCACCCACTGAACAACTGCCCAACAGGATGTAAATTTAATAGAACTTTACATATATAATTTCCTTTTACACTTAATCTAATTATTAAACATTCCCTATGTAATTTTCAGCAAGTATTTTGTATTACATCTGCAGTGAAGTTTAAAAAATGCTGCAAGTAATTTTTCTATTTAGCTACGTACACGTTTCAGAGAGTAATGCCACAACTCATTTTTCAGTTGTATATCTGCCTGTGGTTAGTGTATCAGGATTCACTGGCTTGCTTACATGGTTTTGTAATGTTTTAATGATATTATATAACAAGGATAATCTAAAAAATGCATCTGCAGACCAAATAATTGTACATTTTTAGTTTTGTCTCACATGCAGTAATTACTAATGGCCATATGCAGAATTTCCATTTGGATTATAATAATTATTCTCACTCTTTCAATTATTATTCATTAGGCATCAATGTAACCTTTCCCTTCATTTGAACCCAAATGTCAGCCTTTCATAAAATGTTTTAGAAATGTCATAATTCCATTTCAATATCTTTTTCTGCATCTGACATGGCACTAGCTGGAGCCAATTGCTCCCTGAGGAGGAGACGTGTTTGTGGCTAGAGTTGCAAGCAGGTACCTAGAAATGCCTTTGCTTAGACCATATCAGAGTTGGCATCTGGGGTGAAGGTTCCATTTTGGCAGCAATGTGCAAGGTGGCAGAAATTATATGTACTCATGTGTACTCTATAAAAGACTCTTATGTCAAAAAATCAGTTGCCACCTCCCTGTCTAAAGATCTCAGGTAATGTGCAAACAGGGAGGCTTGCAGCCTGGTTCACCCAAGCAGCTCCAATTACAATGAAAAGGGGCATAAAAATAATTTCTGGTGGAAAGAAAGTAATGCTCTGAAGAACACTAAGCGGCTTAGACAAACATTTATATATCCACATCTTTTGCTGCCTCTGCTGGTTTCGCATTATTTCTCACAAATACATGCTTCAGACTGTTGTATTTCCAGCCACTATGTAAACCTGCCAAAGACTATGACCTGGACCTGAGATGGTTTGGAATAGTTGGGACATGAAGATGGATGGCAAATCCATCACAGCTGCTTGCTCCTGCTGAAGACTCTGTAGATGGAATCCTGCAAAATCCCACACAATAGCCCCTTTGAGAACCTGGAGGGAAGAATTACACGGATATGCTATGTATACTACCTTCTTTTGGCTTCTCATACATGTACATACCATGAAGCCAAAGAGGATGTTAAACTAGCCCTTTGGCAAACGAACTACACTAGGATCAGCTATTTGCTAATTTAGACTTGTTCTGTATGTAAAACAGTTAGGAATGTGGGGGAAAGAAAACAGCTCTTACCACTATATTTTTGTTGGCAAGAACCTTAGAATAGATGCATGCGAGCACTTCATTTGATTTCTGTTACTTTGGAGAAAGAATTATTTTGTCAGCATAGCTTGCTTCATTAAAAGCATTTAGCTCCATGGCACAGTTATACAAAAAGCCCTTCTTGAGGTGAAGACAAATGCTTAGCATGAGTCCCTAGGAAAGGGAAAGCCAAGTCTGCCTCCACACTGGCAACCAGCCTAGAGAGGAAGCTAGTTCCCTGCTCGCAGGGTATTAGCTCTGAACGTTGGTAATGCAGCAGTTTGCTAACCCAGACAACCACTTACAGGTAATTAGACACAAGTGTCTGAGTTCTGGGGATGGAAACTGTCATTATCTACTCATCCTTCCTGTAAGATATGAACTACAATTTAGCACCACTTCCTGATACTAGTCCTTATTTTGAAGGCAGTAAGTATTCCCTGCATTAGAATTTTGTGTTCTATGGCTCAACCTTTTCAACATGCATCTTGGATCTGATAATGACTCAATTAAACCTCATTCAAACTATAATAAATAGGTAGGTGACAACAAAGTATCTAGCCAGTGAAAAGCCCTGATGGAAGCTAAAATGGCACACCAAACTGGCACACTTCACAGAACATACTGGGTGCTTAAAATCTGATCATTCACTCCTATCGTAATTTGTAGCAGGGATGCAAACTGATATGGCATGAATCTGTTCTCTTGACAAATCTTTTTTTCATGGCAAAGAATATAATGAAAATTGAAAAAGGTATTGCACTAGCTTAAATCAAGCCCATGGCAGAGTAATGTATTTAAACCTGTGGCCTTCTGAAATGCAGTAGGAAATGTAATTTAAGCTGCAATCAATTTCCCAGTTAGGATTTTTATATGTATGAGAAATATATATGTTTCTCGTATATTAGAAACATGATTATGCAACCACAGAACCCCATAATCATGTCAAATTCAGCTATGAAAAGCCTTCTGTCAGATATTTTGTCATGAAATTCCTGTCAGTTTAGTTCCTGGCATAAAAATTATGTTCTCCAAAGGAATATACTGTTAGCATATTTTAAATATGCATCATATTTGCATAAAATATACATGGGAATTCAGTAACTTGTTTAGTTTGAGACAATCATTACATTGACTGATGAGGTTCTAGAATCAGAGAATAACACCCAGACCAAAGCAGCCTGGGCTGCTGCATGGATGTTTTCTTCTTTTTAATGTTACTTAGGAGTAGATAAAGACATACTTTGAGGTGGAAACTTTAGTGTTTGAACATCAAAACTCCTATTCAGTAAACAAACTGGGCCATATCGTGAACTCTTTACTCAGTGCTCATGAAGCCTACATAAAGATGAAATTTTCATTGCATATATTCCTTCATACAAGCCAATCTGAAGTCACATGAGAACAACTTGAAAATGTTTTATGACTCCCCACACATCAAAAGAGCACTACAAAGAGTCCCAGAACTCCACTGCTATTTCTGATGTTCTAGGAATTCATAGCATGAAATAAAGTATAATTAATGCTCATGAGAAGGTATAACCATTGTGTCATTATTGCATAGACTGTTCAAATAAAAATGTAATAAGACATTTTTCAACACCCAATTACTAAGGATAGAATGTATTCTTCAAAAGGTCTAGCCTAATGGGACTTTGCAAGAGAAATAAAGGGGATAAGTAGGTCAGAATTCACTCTTACAACTTGCGGGTAGCTCAGAGCTGCAGCACAAGTGTCACAGAGCCGTGACAGAATGGCAGCTGGTTTCCTCATTCTGTGATGAAGTCCGGAAATAAAGACTTTGTGAGTAGACACTGGACACACTAGCTCAGCACAGGAGGATCCAAGGCTCTTCACACAGGTGCAGTTGCTCTGCACCTCTCTTCCCACTGCACTCATGTGCATGGCATGTAAGGCAAACAGCACCAGCGACAACCAGTGTTACCAAAGTAGCCGGCAAACCTTTACTGCCTTCTCCATCTGCTAGTCGATGACCTCCAGACTTGTTTAAGCGAGTACCTGCCACTGGTGAACGGGACAGCTCATCAAGCGTCAAACAGAAATCACAAGGCCAAGGCTGATGAACTGTAGCCTCTCCTTCATGTAAGACATTTGATCGCAGAAGTAGAGCTATTTGCATCCAAGAAATGGCATGTGCACCGCATGTCGTTATTAACTTGAAACCTTTAATCACTGAAGAATGTATTCCCAAAGCACTCCAGGGAAGATTCAGAGAATCTCTTTCCCATTTGGGATTTTATTTGATTTTATGAGCTGTCTGCATCCTTGTGTCATATAAAACATCTTTGTTATGTTCTAGCTCACATTTTTTGCACTAATTAAACTGGGAGGAGACACGAGAATAGCTATCAGGGGGCACAAGTAGGCTGACTGCTCAAATCTATTTGCACCTGGACAGAATCTGTAAACTTACTCCTCCCTCTCTTCTTTTCCCTTATCCTCTTGCAGGGTATGAGAAGCTGACAGGGTACTTCTGCAAGAGCAGAACGACAACAAAAATGGTCAGGAGGGTTGGATCTTAAAAAACATAAAACTAAAGGGAATTACAGAAACAAAAGAAGGTTGGGCAGAGGGAAGAGGACATACAGGTCCTGGGGAAAGCACATGTTGGCTAAGCAACAGTCGCTGACTTCAGCAGGCGTTTCAAGTCACTTCACCTGCCCCAGCGGCAGCTCCTTCCACGGGTACCTCCTACTCCATTCTAGCTTTTCCACCAGTTGAGCCTAGCCATTCAAGCCAAAAAATAAAAGTAGGTACAGCTGAAGTGAGAGCCAATAGTAACTCGCTAGTGTGACTGATCAGCAGCTAGGTAGCAGGCTAACAAGCTGCCTCGCTCAAGTCCACTGCAGGATTAACAGGAGCCTACAGCAGATAGCCGTGGTAGCGTACAGTGAGGATGGGCACATCAGGAAACGTCCAAACACAGTATAAAGTTGTACAGCAGGGAGCGAACACATGGTGAAGCTAATGACAAGAATTGGAGAACATGCTTAACATATGGACAAAGCAATTAGCCGAAAATGAATGATAGACACATTATGAACAATTAGAAGATGAAGACAAAATCCAAAACATACTGCAGGGTAGTATCTTAGATTCTTTGGACCCAGATTATTAATAGTTGGACTCCACAAGGAAAACTGTAAAATCTTCACTTTACAGTTTGAGTCATTAGAAGTTATTTCATTTACATGAATGTAATCATCTTACCACTCGGGATTAATGATATTTGGAGAACATGGCAAAAGACATTAAAACGCATAAGCAAGAAGGTAAAAGCCATCTGGGATATCGTAACTTGGGCAGGAAATAGTCTTGGCTGTGACTGAGAGGAAACCAAGACCACCACAAAAAGATAGCAGTGTGTAAAATATTCCTATGAGATCGCACAGAAAGTGCCACTGAATATTCCTTTGAAATATGACATCTGGCAGAAGCCACAGACAAATGATCTATGTACCCCACGGTTCCTTCACTAGTCCATAACGGCTGGCAATGCCCTCCAGGAACATCAGTGGCTCAGGTTCAGCAACCATTAGTATTCTAGTAATATATTCAAGCATAAAGGAAACAGTCTCCTTCAGACTCTTGTAATTGTGGAGATCCTTTAAATTTGGCTTGCAAATTGGAAAGGTTGTGTAATGATCTAACCTGATACAAAGTGGAAAGAAAGGCAAGATTTCCCATTAACAGCTACTTTCAGGTTGTAACATCACCATCTATACTGCTGCTGTGAAAATTAAATATGTCAAGATCTAGGAACCAAATCTCCCACAACTAAGGCGACTTTTTTACAGGTGATGCAGACATAGTAGAAATGAAAGAAAGGCATCAATGGTAAAAGCATCACACCACAACAGCAGCTTAGGCAGGTGCAAGGCTTTCATGAGATGTAGACCTTGCTGATTAAGAAGTACAAGCCACTGCTGTTAGCCTGAAGTCTATTAAGCAAGCAGGTGGTTTCATACCCAGGAACAAGCGCCAGCAGACAGGGCATAAGATTTCTTAGAGAGATGCATAGGAACCAATTTAACTGCAAGCAACCGAAATCCCTGAACAAGGAACGCAGAGGCAGCGGGGCAGCTGCCCTAGGAGGCCGGCACACGACTGCAGGTGAGATGATAGCTCTCCTGAAAAACTAACAGGTTACTCCAGGGCCACACTGGCGCAAGGGAGATCAGCAGCTAGTTCACAATGCTCATCCACGTAGCTTGAGGGAAACCAGCAGAACTACTTTGACTCTGGTTTTGAAATGGCTTTAATGCAAGACTGGGCATTTTGCCCATAGCTGAGCACTGATAAGAAGGGCTGCTTTAACCGAAACTGTTTTATAACTTAAGAGAGCTTTTCCTTTAGCACACAGCAACCTGGCTTGATTTTTTTTTCTGATATTACTGCCTTTACTAGAGAAGTGAAATTGTGCTTTCTACCTTGACGCTTAAGCCTGAAGTGACAGATACGAATCCAGGCTAGACGAAAGCTTCTCTGAAACTACTGAAGACACTTCATTTCTGAGCTCCAAGTATAAAATGTTTATTTTTGCAAGTATAATAGGATAACTGGATAAATATATCTGCATTTGATATTATTTTCAGGCAAGTAAATATGTTCAACAAACAACTTTTAAGTAATACAGCCCTGGAGATGTTTTTTTGGAGGATGGTACCTTGTCTATTTATGAAAGCCTGATGATGCTTAACAAGTGAGAAATTGTCTTTAGGACAGCAGACTCTTAAGATGTTAACCCCAGCACTGCAAATCAGAGGCAACTGTACTGAAGTAGTAACGGTACCAGGAAATAAGAAACCCGATTGACATTCCCCATCTACCTGTCTGAAAAATCTAAGGCTCCTGTAACTAGACCTGAAATACGGACTGTGTCTTTACTTACACACAGCCAAACAGCAGCGCTCTCAGTCTGTACTGAGGGCTCCACTGTGCTGTGGCACCCCCTTCTCAGACTAGGGCTCATCAGTCCTACAGCATTTGGGTCTGATACAAATATGCTGTCAATGTGCTAATGCCAAATTCTCTCAATTGAAGGTCTTCTTGCTTGGAGTTGGGTCTATACAGCAGGATTTCAGCAACGCTGAAGTACGTCCTTCTCTCTGACAATTCTACAGCAGTTCCTCAGGTTTGGGATGTGCAGATCTTGGCGAGATGTTACACAGTTCTGTGAGAGCATCTCCTCACTCAGAGGCACCGCATATCTCTTCTCTGTCCTGCACTTGCAAACTCAGGGGATCCAGTGCACTGCAGCCTCGAGGATTTTTCCACCATGGGGCCCGGGCCTCAGCAGAGTGAGATGCAACAGCTCTGCTGAAATAATACCAGCTTTGATCCTTGCTCCATTTGTCTAGTGGGAATCAAAAGTTACACATTTATGCTTTTATTAATAGTCTTTAATATATCAAGTGGTATTGTAAAAGTAGACATGCAGCAGCACCGGCAGGGCATTAACAAAAAGGAGGATATTCAAAGGTTCTAACAGAGCAATCAGAGAACCAACTTCCTCTCCTCATGGGAGCAACGCTTTTTTGGACCCTTGCAGTATTTTCCACAGGATTTCTCTCTAGTAAGACATTCGTATGCCAGAGAGATAATGAAGAATGAAATTGCATAATCAAGAAAAATGTGTATCCAAGTCAAAGTTTGCCTGTACTAATTCTATACTATGTTACAAGTAATGTGTGCTTTAATTTTTTAATTTTTTCTATGGTAATTTTTCCAGGCCAAAATTGTAACAGATTAGGTTTGGCTCCTGAAGTTAAAAGATCTCCAGAATTGTTTAGAAAAAGTTTTTCTGACATAAAATGACCTGTTCATGCAGAGCTGACTCATGAAGAGTATTATTGTGAAAGACTCTCTTATCCTGCTTATTGTTCCCTGTATTTTATTACATATTGAAGACGCACTGCAGTAAAAAGAAAGAAAAGCTTAAAAACCATATACTCTTTTTGGATGGAAATTGCTATATTTTAATAATTCAGTCTTAGCAAGTTGCTTTAGGAGATTTATCATGTGGATTAAGTGGTTATTGAAAAAAAATTAAACATCACTATAAAGGCCTCAAATTTCAGAAGATAAATAAAAGAGATTTTTCAAGTTTTATCATTGCTGTTCCCATTTAATTGTCTTAAGCCATTATTATTTGATGTTTCTGGATCTACTAACGGGTCCAATGCTTTTCATGCTCTGAAAACCCATGCAAAGCCAGAAGGATCCTGAGATCAGCTGCAGCCAGAACACTAGAACTGCAAACAGAGGTTGTTCATCTCAACACTTAACAGAAATTAAATGCTTTTATATGCTATGTTTGGAAAGACACAGGTTTATACTACAGAATAGCATTATTTTTCCATAAAACAATAAGCTTTGTACGTAACAGTATAGATTATATTTAGATAAAATGTATTTCAGTGGAAATGAACGGTCACATTATCTTTCTTTTTACAATTAACTTTGCCAGCAGGCATGTATTAAATTCTTCAGCATGTGCATGTTGGCATACTGTAAAACATGGAAAAGAAGAACTGCAACAAATGCTGCTAAGTAAACAAGTAAAACAGAACTGCAAGCAAATGACAATCAAAATAAACCTGTATTTTTCAGAAAAGATCAAATTGATTGGATTACTTACCTACTTATTTTGCATATGAAGCCTGTAATTGAATTAAAATTTCTTTCAGTTATTGCCCATTAGATCAGAAATGAAAAAGAAAACCAAGGGACTGAGTGAAAAAGAGCATTCCTTGATAAAATTATTAAACAGATGAATCTATTAGAAAGGCCAAATCTAGTAGAAACCTAGTGAGAAGAGACACCTACACTTTTGTAAAATGTCTGCAAACTACCTCAAGCTCTTAAGGCAGCACGTACAGCTTCCATCCCTTCATCAAAAGACACCTATGGAAACCTGTTTGTTCAACTCCTGTCCCTTGCACAGACAACATTGGGGAATTTAGTATAAAAGAATAAATAAATACAGATATATTTATTTAGTATAAAAGTTGCAATCATTCTCAACACATGCTTGATCAGAAAATACTGAAGTACTATCCTGAGCCAAAGCCTAAGACAAAAACTAATTATTCTTTGAGCTCTGAATAGTATCCTCATTAGGAAATCACCTGAGAGTCTAAAAACAGAAATCGTCACAAATTAATATATTCTAGAGAATCTCTATCTATACATGTGTGGGTGTGTGTACCATAAATTTTATTTTTTACATAATATACATTTCTCCAAGCATCTATAAAATATCTCTGAATTCTTCCATTTCAAAGCCCACTATCTTTTATGGATTGGTTTGAAAAATGCCTGCCCTGGAAAACTATAACTCTTTATTTCCCACTGAGATGCCACACATAATTTAAAGTGAACTCAAAAATTGCCTCAAATACAGTCAAATCTTGATGCGGCTTCTGGAATAAAATCAATGCCAAGTGAAAACTAAACACCTACATTTTCAACATTTCATTTTATTCATTTATCACAAAACTCTGGGACCTATGGATATAATACCAGTTTGTGAAAGAGGGAGTAGGAAAAATAAACACTACTTCTGGCATTTAGGGTAACCTGTACAAACTGAATGCCTGCTCTCAAATTGAGGTTTATGATGCGCTCCAATTCTTCTGTAAGATTTTTTATTTTTATTATATTAACTATGTTGGAAGACAAGGTTTAACAGTCCCTTAAGACTTCATCAGGAAAATTAGAAGATACTTCTGTATAGTTTCTTTATGCAACGAATATGTAAAAATAAACTACATATCCAGCAAAGCAGGAAAAGAACAAAAACTTTCTTCAGCAGTGAGGCACGCTGAGAGAAGGGAATACAATAAGATTAAAGATTCCTTCTTAAATTAAGAAACGAAGTAAAAAAGATAGAAGTAGCTTAGATAATCTGAAATTTCATTTTTAATATAGTAGGAGAGGAACCCTGTGTGAACAGAGATTCGGCAGTGAACAAAGAAATATTAGAGGCAAACACCAAGGGATAAAAACTATACAAAGACTAAACAAGAGGGCTGAAACAAGTATTGCCACTAACCTGGTTGAGAAATATGGTTTTGTTCTCAAAAAATAAAATGAAGCTTTTGTATCCTATGCAAGGAGAACAACAACAAACAGAGCCGCTACTGATGCACAACACTAAGATAAATATGCAGGGACAGCAAAGGCAAAGCGGAACCGTAATTATCGCTGGAATAGATGTATATTGTTTAGAAAGGAAAGGCCTGTATGGCACTAGTCCACCTTCTGAACAGACTGTTTCAGCTGGAAAGAAATAGTAAAAGACCTAGTGTATATCAGGCTGAACTGACTTGGGTTAAAATAACTTAAGGAGCAATACAAGAGACTCCATCACAGCAGAGCCAAGGGTGCCCACCAGTTAACCAGCAACAGGCATCACTGCAACAGGATTAAAGAGCGAAATCCTGCAGGGAGTTGTATCCTCATGAGAGACACTGGTCCTGCACATGTATCTTGCAGAAAGAGCCGCATCCCTGTTCTACACTTTCCGCCTGGGTCCAAAGCAGTGTAATGGGTTCGTACGACCCTGATGTGGGATTGGAGCCCCGAGGCAGGTGCAAGTGTCAGGTGCACTCACCAATTCAGGGTGACTGGGTCAGGGAGCTCTGCAGCCCGCATCACAGCAAAAGCCTGAGGAGGGCCACGAGTCGCCTCGGTACTCCTAAGTGGGTGAACACCAGGCAGGAGACAGAATTTTTCATCTGTTAATTAATAACTGTGGGCTGGAAAATAATTGTTACAGAGGTGGGAAGGGGAGAGGCTCTGGAGCAGTCTTCTGATAGCAGATATTTTTTGCCCAGTGTGTACTGTTGAAAGGGAGTGTGATTAGCTCTCGAGTGCCAGTGACGGCATTGCACAGCACTGCAACCAGCGCCTCAGGAGGTGCCTCCCTCTCATCTGCAGGAACTGCTTGAAACCTGGAGACAACCCCTGGCAGGATGAACAGCAGCACCTGATCAAGAAGTCACAGAACATGTCACACTTGCCTCCTGGCCAGCTTTTACCAGACAAGACATCCAGATGCTCTGATCTTTCCCACAGAGTAGAATGGGAGGCTCCGAAGAACTTTACTGTCATTTCAGTGATTTGCAGTCATTTTTCAGTCAAGAAATCACTGAGGACATCACAGAAAGGAAACTTGTTCAAACATTTAGACAGCTCTGACAAGCAAAACAGCCCTTGGAGGAGATCAATTAAAATACCTAAAGATGTCAAGGAGGTATGCAAAATAAATGGGAAGAATCTAGACCAGCAAAAATCAATATTTTTTTCTATCTTACAGCATAATACAAACATATCAGTGCCATTGTTTCCATATCAGCTCACAGAGGAAAAAATCTGCACGAAGTTTCACAGAGCCTTCAGCAGTAGATAGGTTCCTATCTACTAGGAGGTCTACTGTGGCTCTAACAGGCTTCTTGAAACGTTTGCCCTGCAGGCCAGCCAGGGGCTGTATTTAATTGTTTCACTAAGATAGACAGCAATACATTTTTAAAAACTTCTTTACGCCCAACAGTCTCTCTCACTTTATATGCCACATGCCACTTGGTTTGAATTCAATAGCTGGTAGTCTTTTATGGTCAACATATTAGACACCACTATAACTTAGCACATGAATGGTTTTATTAGCCTGTCACATCATGACTGATAGAAAAGTTTTATCAAGGGGAGTCAGAATCTTCTACCGCAAAGTCAGTCTTGGGCAAGTCACGCTCACCAAACACCTTCCAAAGGGAGCGTTAACTGAGCACAACACAAACCTAAGGCAGACAGACAGCCCGGCTTACTGCACAGAAGTGCTTGACACAGAGCAAAACACTAACTGAAGACTAACAGCCTATTAAAAATGAGATCAAGCTATTAGAAGCCAACAAGCATGGGAAATGTTCTTTTTCTTATTCAGCTACTATCTCATTTGATGTCGCATTAAATTGCCCACTGGGCAAAGCACTGGAAAGCTAATATGGGAATGCCTTGTTTATAATGTTCACTTTCATCTGTGAATCACAAAAGCAATTTATCAATAACAAAACCAGTTTAAATGATGTATGAAGTGAACACAGCATCCTGCAACAACTGCTTCTTCCAGATAAGACTCAAGGATAAACTACATCCACAGGGGGATGCAAACAAGTCAACACTGGAGGTTTCACAAGGCAAAAAAGCATTTTACCTAGCATGAAGGACTCTTTATCAAGCGTACTCATTTAGATAAATTATTTTCAGGCCAAAAGAAATCCTGATCTGTACTTTACAATCCTGATCTGTACTTCACAATTTTCCCATTAGCACCAAGTAAGGCTTTAAAGTGCTGTAATTTGGTAACAAGTTCCTTAAATGCCATGCAACGTGCACAATTTTCTCCATGAACAATGACATGATTCCCCTAAGATAGGTTTAATAAAGGCAAATGAATCAGTGGTTTCTGCAAGTTATTTATGAAACATTCAGGAACAGCTGCAAGAAATGTGCAACTTCCTAAGTGGGTTCCGCCTCCAGCAGTTGTGTAGACCAGATGGGCAAATGACAAGCTCCACTTAATATGTCACAGCATCAGCTCAATCATAAAATGGTACCAAACAAATCTCCCTGGAACAAGAGCCACCTGTTTACTATCAATACACCTTCACTCCTCGAACGGCGACTCTAATTTGTGATGTGCAGTCTAACAAGGCGCCCCTTCAAACACGCAAAGCAGCACTCAGCAAATTAGCTGCGTTTGAAAAAGTAATGACCAGCTCTTTGTAGTCATCCTCAGGCAGTTTTAGAGCCTTTCACAAATAAAGCTGGCTCTCATATTAGTCAGTGTGCCATCTTCCCAGTGAGACCTTCCCATTAATTATTTCAATTTGGGTTTGGTTTGTCTGCAACTTTTACACGGTAGTTATTAGGAACAGAAATCTGCAGTGCCTTCTGTTTTACCTCAGTGCCAGGGCCCTGCTCGGGAGGCCTCAGATCTGGTTTCTGCCTGCAGCCATTACTTCCCATACACTGAGCAGGGATATGTTACTTGGAGCCTGTTGCTGTTCACTCAGGAAGAGGTGTGAGAGGTCTCCAGATGTCTATAATGGCTTAGAAATAATTGTGTTGGTCTGAGCGAGGAGGGAGATGGTATAATTTAATTAGGAAGCATAAGCTACAAGCAAACTTTCCGTAATAGCCATTTATCATGAAATCTTGTAATATCGTCCCTCTGCAGAGGGGACACTTCCACGCTCCTTCTGGTTTAACAGAACAGGGCGGTTGAAAAACGGGCCCTTGAACCTTCTCAAACTACGAGAGGGTAATCAAAGGTGTCTAGACTGAGATTTCTACAGCACACACTCCAGTGCTGGAGTGGAATCCCGATCTGCTGCTGCACACTTCTGGGAGCTCACCTTGCCAGAAACGTTTGGGAGCACATCTTGGATGCCAACACGCAATCCCCAGTTGGTCTGGACCCACCATAGTCATGGAGTGTGCCAGGAAGGTCTGACAACTTACAGATTTTCAGTCCTAATGATTTGCAAACAAGTCACCTCTGCAGATGTTTAACTACCTACATATTTCCAATCCTGCTGATGTTTTGCTTGGATAGCATTCATTTATAAAGTGTCAGATGCTCCCCATGTCAGCATCTGCTCATTCATGTGATAACCATTCCATTAGGGGACCGGCATTTCAGCCACTTGAAATTATAACTGGTGTGACACTGACAACAGGAGTTGTTGTGATGGATGTCAGCCCACTCACAAGCGCAATGCTCTTCTCAACGGGAAAGAGCAAGAAAACAAACCAGAGCCTGCAAACCATAAACCTTGCCAGCATTAAAGGACAAGATTAACTACTGTTTCACAGGATTTTTTTCCAGTATATAATGCAGATGAGACTTCTTTTTCACGGAATGATGAGATGAAAAATGAACTACATCTAGCCTCTGTCTACACACAGCAGCAATAACTAGTGACTGGTTTCATTCTGATCTCTGTGTACATGGCATGTGTTCTGCTGCAGTGGTATCTCAATTAAATGTTAAACTGAGAAACTCCTGCAGGCTACCACATCATACTTCTAAAGATATAGGTTTGTTTACTCTCACATACACTGACTTTCTCTCTTCAGAATATACTATCAATATGAAACCTAATAAAATGTGCTGTTGCTCTCTGGACAAGCACAGAGCGTTCCACGCTTAGGGGCGTTTGTTAAAACAGTACTGAAAAATAGTCCTTGTGTCACAGTCAATTTTTGCACTATTTTTACTTTCTATTGTTTTATTCACAATGTTTGTTTGGGTTTGTTTTTTGTTTTTTTTTTTTTAGTTTATCAGTTCAATTTTGCTAGGGTCAGACAAAATAAAAACAAACATTCTTCAACAAAACCTAAAGTGGCACTGATATTTTAAATGGGATAGAATTATTTTGGTAGCATTTTCCATGAAGGAAATTGAAACAGCAAGTTCCAATCCTAAGCTTTTACTTAAGTACATATCTCACAGCTACAGGAATGGTCATTTTCTATGATTCTTTCCCAAGTTTCACATGAATTTATCTCCCTAGTCCATTTTGCCATGATGTACAGGCCTTCCTGGGGCCAAGCAACTGCAGAGCATCGTGATGCCTGATGGAGCAAGTGCAAACAGGACTGTCAGCTGCAGCTCTCAAGAGGTGCTGCCAGGGCTCAGCTGGAGGGGATGAGGCGAGAGCCTCCAAAGGGACAGCTCGGCTGCACTGCAGCTACACACGGCACCAGGCAAAAATTCCCCATCAACAGGGCTTATTCCTGTAGTGCAAAAATACTCTCCTCTTAAATGAGATTTGAGAAAATGCTAATTCTCTTTTTTTTTTTTTTTTAAAAAAAAAAGGTGAAAATACATATTGAGATAATTCCTCCTATCCCTAATCCTTATGATGACCAACACAAAAATACAATTAAACCGTAACTAAAATAATAACTACATACTACGTTACAAGAATTCCCTCCTAAAAATAATGACATCACATGATTTCCAACTGATGATTTTGCTACATGCAAAAAAAAAAAAAAATTTAGATCATGGAATGCATGTTTTTCTAGGGCGCTTTAGGAGCAGTGAGCAGCTGCAGGGACGCCGCGTGCCCACTCGCTGCCGGGACGGCTGCGGCTTCCCCGGGCACGGGGAGCAGGCGGGAGGCTGCACCACGCCGGCTCTGGGAGCTGCTTTGGGTCTTGGGCCCTGCCTGTGCCCGGGGCTGCCCCGGCATCACCCGCCCAAATACCCCCTGGAGGCTTCCAGGGCTCCCAACCCTAGGTGGAAAGGGCCAAGAGCGGGAATGAGGAGATGAGAGATGTTACGAAAAGCCTCTCATTTAACAGTCACATAAAGGCTGATTCCAGAGAAATCACAGAGGCAAGCATCTTCACTCAAACAGCTTTAATAAAAACAAAGCTCAGATGTGAAACAGGCAGCAAAGCTTTGGAGTTGCTCCTAACACACACCATCTGACCAAAGAGATGTCAGCCCGCTTCGAAACTCAGTTCTCCAGAACGCTTCTTCAAGTAGTCTTTATCCATCACCTAAGTATTTACGTTGCACTGGTGCCTGTTTAAAAATTTCTGTCTGGGTCAAATTTGGCTGCCAACCATTTGTTGTGCTCAATCTCATACAAAAGACCAGTGATGAACATGGAAGTACTGAAAGAAAGGAACTAAAGGAACTGGGAAAAAGCCTGTGGGAAGTGCATCCTAAACTACATACTGACTGGCAGCTAATGTCTAATTCAACTACAAATGTCATCTTAAATCACAAATGCTGGAAAGCACCTCGGAGCTGCTTTCATTCAGAACTGTTACTGCAACAGCTACCACTAAAATTAGGGAGGACAGAGAGCTAATATAAACAGTATCACCAAACTAACATTCTGGGACAGTTACCAAAGAGTATTACATCTAACAGTAAATAATGGGCATTTGCCACCTCAAAATATATTTTTTTTCTATTTCTCTCTGTAATAGAAGCCACGAGCAACAACAGCTCGGGGCCCTGTGTACATGGGGAGCCCAAAGAGCGCCAGGCCGAAGGCCGGCCTGCAGCTGGCACCACGTGGAGCTGCGGAATATTTGGATAACCTGGCTTGGATTCTCATTCATGTGTTCCTATAAAACTGGACCCAGGCAGTCAAAGCTCGGCCTGCACCCTGGCAGAATGACTGGCACGTGCAAGGCTCCAAATCTGACTCGCAGGCACTTTGAAAGGGTTAGCCTGACTGCTGCATTTGGTGAGATATTTCTCTGTTTTCTCACAAAAGCAGAGCTGATGAATGATACCATTTTTATATCTACAAAGACTTGGGCCTTTGTCAGCCTCTGCCGCAATCCTCACACAGCAGGAAGGAGAGAGTAAGCGTGAGCTTCCTCACAGAGCACAGAGACGAATTTATCGACGCCACCTCCTTGATTTGAGAGAACAATGCTGAAAACCTGCTTTATTTACGCCTACACCATGTCAGGCGCACGAACAGAACTTTAGTCTTTTTAAAGCTGGAATAACAGATCATTTCAGTCCTCCTTCAGACATTTAGACACCACTCAAAGCACACTGCACTATTCAAAGTTTCTGCATATGGTTATAGCGTGAACATAAAAGCATCTTAATGCACGTTGGCTTTTCTCCTTTCAGTCGCTTCCTCTCCTGCAAACAGGACGGTGCCAGTGAAGCCACCGCAGACTGAGCCCTGTCTCTGGGCAAGCACCACGCCAGGCCGTGCTCGATCCCTCCTGCGTGCATGGCCAGGGTGACAGAGAGGGGACGCGCAGGCAATAGTACAACGTGACACTTAGTGAGTTCAGTACAAAGTAAGTGATAGTCTTCCCTTCAAGCCAGTGTTGAGTCAGGAGCCTAAAATGGATACAAAAGCAGACACCTGCGTCATCTACGTCTTTAGTATTTTAGGAGGATCATCCTGAGAAAACTATCAGATTCAAAGACTGAAACTGATCAGTTCTTTGTTCCCTTTCAACAGCTATCACACCATGTCCTCTCATGTTCACATCACTCATCTCTGCTGTCAATCAAGAATCTCCAATTTACATAGTAGGAGTAGAAAACAATATCTAAAATATTATTTCATTTTTAACTAATGCCAGGCTTCACAAATTAACATTATGACCATAATTATTTTCCAGAATCGATCAAGTTCCATTCCCAATCCTCCTAGCTACCTTACCACCTCTGCTTTGCTAGGACCCTCTTTGGGAGCCTACCACGACCCTCTGTTGTCATCCTGTAAACTGCCTAGATGCAGCGATCCCATAGTCTACAAGATATATAATGAATGTTGCAAAGTGAATTTAAGTATTAACAGGAAGAGCAAAGTATGAGCCTGTCTGGTTTAAGTTGCAAAGAGTCTATGTATTTCAAGCAGAACGCCTTAAATCCCTCTTCTGTTTTTACAGGGGATTCAGGCTCCCGTATTGCTTTCTGAACCACTTCTCTAGCTGCCAGGGTGACCTGGCCAATATTGCCAGGGACAGACTGCCAAGCTCACTAGCAGAGAGAGCAGTGGCCAGTGCTCCGTAGGACACCAAGGCTGCCTGCGTTCCCAGCTTTGCAGCTGCTTTTGGGGCTGCTGCTCCTGAATCTTGCCAAACATTCCTCGCCATTCTGTCATCCACCTAGATCACCTTGTCCATCCTCCCTTGCACTAAGTCGCCAAAGGTCAACTCTCCTCATTACTCAAATTCTCTCTCAAAAGGAGACCGGAGGTTTTATTGGATTCAGAATACATTAGGTGAAGTAAAATGCTCAGCAATGGTGCCTTCCAGAACCTCAGGAAAGGACAGGACCTACAGTAAATTAGTTCACAGAATCACAGAATGGTTGAGGTTGGAAGGGACCTCCAGAGATCACCTAGTCCAACCCCCTGCTCCAGCAGGGACACCCAGAGCTCGTGGCACAGGGCGGCATCCAGGCGGGTTTGGAAGATCTCCAGAGAAGGAGACTCCACAGCCTCTCTGGGCAGCCTG
>JAWLRI010000756.1:2253340-2330976 GCA_034781795.1 Crypturellus tataupa | reverse complement strand
ATGGTATGTCTGTGACTTTCCATTGGGTGTTCCCAGCTAAGGCAATGTTTAATTCTCTTATAATCTTTGCCACTGTGCAGCCCAAGCTATAGCCTGACTCTCAAACAGTAAGATTTGGGAAATAATGTATACATGCGTTAAGAATTTTTTTTTTCACATATATTCTTTATTGCAGGAGACAGATTAATTTAAATCCATCATTTTTAGAACCAGGTATCTGAAGTGTTATAGTGCATTGTTTTGTCCTAAAGCAGTGCAGGCAATCACCAAGGGCTTCATTATCACTCCCGAGAGCTTATTTAATAAGAGGCCAGAATTCAGACAGGTCATTAAATTCCACGTTCCCTCCAGCAGATAAGGGATCTATAAGAAGGGATCTGTGTATTAGAACAGCTTGGCCAGAATTCAGTTCAAATTTGTGTTACAAAAAATGAACTTTCACTTTTCAGTTATTTTATTCCAAGGCAAAAAATAAAGGTCTCACTCTGCCCAACTGACCTGGGGAGACAGATGCCAGATAAAGTCCAGAGGGAAATAAGTCAAAAGGACAGGAATCTTCTGCAGAAGATCGTGTTTACATATTTTTATATACATATTAATTTAGTTTTGGAAGCTTCCTCTCCCTTTGTTCCCCAACAATTACTGTACGCGGCAACATGAAACCAAGTATATTAAATCCCCTACAACAGACAATGACACAGAGAACAGAAACTCTGAAGTGCCATCACTGCCAGACCAGCTCCACCCCTTTTAGATACCCCAGGATACAGGGAACAGGTCAGCCCTGAGCTATGAGCTGCAGGAAGCCGCACTCCAGATATTCCCCCGTTTCATCTGCACTACGGCGGCTTTGCAACTATTTCTCACCCAAGCTGACGCATTTCCCAGTCTTTACCTGGAATCATTTTTTGTCCATACACATTAATGGTTCATCTATTTGCTCTTTATTAATTTCTTCCCATAATACTCAATACCTTCGTCAGCTGGAATAATGATCTGCTCATGTATTTGGTGCTAGACCTGTAAGCTACAACACGCATTTGATTAAGGGAGAAACCTTCTAGTGGACTCAGTAGAGATTTTGACATGAGTAAATGTTTTCAGGGGCAGATTTTGATTTGTAAGATATAGAAACACTAGAAGATTTCTATATGTGCTTTATTCCTTTGTAGTATTTGACTTATTTTCAAAATTTCGCCAAGTTCTCTACCTCCTTTCTGTTTCCTTTCCTTTAAATGCTTTACATTTCCTTCATCACTTTGCACAATGAATTCCCCACATTTGGATACCTCCTAACACAAATTCTGGCTCTGAAGCTAAGAGTAGTTAAATAAAGATTATCTGGAACAGATTTGTCCACGACATGTTATTCTCTGGAGGACAGGTGGAGGAGACGTTTGGGTTTAACAAAACAGCAAACACACAAAAGGCAGCACTCCCAGCAGCACAGCTACGTGTTTCACCAGATTGCTGGCAAATGACAGATAGAGTTTACCCTGAATCCTCAGTAGGGAGCTCAAACCTGTACTTTTTAAGCCCATCTGGAGTGTTCAGTACCCTTGGCGCAGTGAAGAAAACATAGAAAAATTGTGAAAAATGTGGGTGGGGGGAGGGCTCCCTTTTTTTCTCCTTTCTCCTGAAAAGTTCTGTTTCTCCATTAGTTTTATATACATATAAGTATATATATATATATATATATATATATATCTGTTCAGATTTCAATCTTTTTTTTTACCAGTGGAAACAATTTAGCTTAATTACTTCGGATGTTTTATTCATCACACTGTGAGTTTTCCCTCATTTTTACAGCATTTTAAAAAATAAATGAGCAAAATAAAGAATAACAAGTAGCCTACCTGCCCAAAGCTAACCCAGTTTATTCTGCTTCATGATAACTCAGACCCCAATAGGCAAACAATCACGCAAAATCACTCTAATCAGCAGTGTACGACCATGCAGAGGTTCTGCCTTATTTATCTTAATACATCTCTCATCTCAACCCACACAAACAGCCTTTAAAGGAAGTACATTGATGCCCACAAGTTCCTGTTCACTAAACTGCAAAATAAATTTGGAGGGAGAAAAGGAGACTGAAGTAGTGATCCAAATTAATGGCACAAATTTAAAAAAAAAAAAATTAAAAAAAGGAGAGAGATGTTCTTCCAACCTCTCCCAGGCCAGGAGGGCTGCTGAGACCAGTGTGATGAAAGGTCTGTGGTAAGCGAAAGGGACAGTGGTGAATTTGTGGTGGTTCGAGCAACCATGAGATTGTGGAAATCAGCAGGAAGAAATGTGGATAATGGCACAAGCAGTTGCCCCAGGGAGGCTCGAGGAAAGAGGATTAATGACCGCCGAGACTTGCTCTCCATCTACTCCTTCCCTGAAATGCCAAACTGCTGAGCCAGTTATCAATCAAGGACGTGAAATACATCGGTGGATTGATTGGGTTTGATACGGTGGCAGCCAGCTACACTTCTGAATACTCTTTGAAAACAATTTTTACTGCGCAATGCTGGAGAAAGCCAACAAATAATAAACCTGTCAGAGTACTCACCAAGTGCTCATAAATACAAAAGCTGCTGTATAGTGCCTTGCTGCTGCAAATGGGAACCACTCCAAAGCCTGAAAAATTGTCAATACTTAATCGTTGCATCTGATATCAATTCCAATTTAAGCTTCTACTCTCTTTTCCACCATGCCTTATCTTTCTCCAGCACAAAATACATGAGTCTTAATAAAGAGTATGCTGATAGTGTGCCTTTCCATTTAGCGGGAAATGCACAGTTTTTTTCCAGCCACACTCCTTTTCTCCTGTAATTTATTCTATTCCTTTATGCTGAATACCCATTTCAGGTTCAAAGTTGCTTGTTTTCAAATGAAAGAATGAGGCTAAGTAACAACTAACAAGCAGTTGATGCAACATCTAGTATTTACTCTGGCAAAATTTCAGCTGGAGTCAGTGGGTTTTGCTTCACTAAAGCCAGATTAAAAGCTCAAGGTCACAGCATTGTATGTGGCCTTTATCACAGAGGAAGCAGGAAGAAGCTTTTCTGAGGTGCATCCTTATATTTCACTTCAAAGGGACAGGTTATCCTCCCAGTTTTGCCATGGACAAAAGACTACAAAAAATACACCCTCTTATCTTTACAGTTTTCCCATCTCTTTTATATGATTCCTTGCATGCCAGCCCTAGGGAAGGCCTGGTCACAAGGTTCTTAAAACGTCCTCACCAAGGACAGCTTATTCTCTTGTCTGTGTTGTTACTTACATTTGGGTAACAGAGGATGCTCTGATGCCCTTCGCACTCCCTCCTTTCCCACATTTTGGTGAAGCACCACTGCTCTGCAGTGACTCGATCGCCAGGTTTGTGTCACTCGGCAGAGCATAAGCTCCCTGCCCACCAGAGACTCAGCTGGAAAGACCCTCTATCTCTTTGAATCAGTCATCACCAGCTCCCACGTTGCCATAGCCCGAGTACCGAAAGATGCAAAAAAAATCAGCAGCAGTGGAAGAAAACTGCCCTGCCAGTGTGTCAGCCCAGCACATCTTAGCCTGGGACACTGCTGCACAAAGCTGCCCTTGACTCTGATGTAACTGCCCAACCGGCCCATCTCTCTGCCCTCCCTCTGCTGCCTCCTAGAGCTCCTTACAGACCACCCTCCTTCCCCCGGCCTTCCCGCTCGGCTCCCATCACTCCTTGTGGGCACGTGCAAAGCACAGCTGGCAAGCTGAGGAAAGCTGGCAAGGAAAAGCCCGGAAAAGAGCCACCACTGCAATTACTTTCCAAAACGTGACTTCATATTTTCCATGGAGAATGGAAGGGTCTGATAGATCTGAGCACTGCCAGAGGCACACATTGTGTAATTCAAAACAGGAAATCTAAATAGAGAGAAGCAACTCTGGAAATATTTGACTTTAAATTCTATGAAATAATCCATATCCATGACACTCCCTGGCTACGCACACTAAATCTGGAATGTGTGGAAATTGTTTTGCCATTCTTCTTCCTCAGTTTGAGGAATTAAGGTGGGGAGAGCACTAAACAAAGACAGAAGTTGCATACGTTTTCTCTGTAAGTATAGAATGCAGGAAAAAATCATTTATACATAGAGATGTCTAATTAAGACACACAGTTATTTGAAATAAAGGATTATAAATTCAATTAAAGCATAACCTGAAGTAAATATAAGCATTGAATGGCTGGTTATGGTGCCACAAAGACCATCATGATCAATAGCTCAGTAAAAATATTTATAAAACTTAAATATGTTTTCTAGCAAAGACAGAACTTATTTGTTCTCAGCAGAAAACCCTGAATATGTTATTGACTTCCTTATTTACTTTGCAAAGTTAAATGTGAAGATTCTGCAGTACTTTGTCATTGCTCCAGACTTGAAGAAATATGTTAGCTGAATGCACTTTCTTATATCTTGGGCCTGCGTTCTAAGTATTCTCACTGATATGCTTTATTATTTATTACAAAAAAAATCATAAAAAAAATCTGCTGCTAGTCTAAGATACAAATGTTTATTCCATGCATGGTCTGGATGACTTTTGACAGTTCTGTAACTAGGAGACACGAATTAAGCAGTGAAAATACTCTTGTCCTTTTGCTGAGCAAGAACAAACTTGGAGATAGAATGATCTGTAAAATTAGTCCATATGTAATTTTGGAACTGTGCTTGATATTATGAACCTGTGATACATATTTATTAAAAACCTGAAAAAATTCTCTCTGAAAAAAAAAAATCTCTCCTCACTTGAAAATCTTTAATCATTTCAATAGCAATGGAACCAAGAGAGAAAGAAAGTGTTCTGAACATCATTTGGGGGGCCTCAGTGCATATACTCTTATGGGAATCAACATGAGGACTTTTACACAGTGCACATTCTCCATTTTCAATGATGAAGCTATAAATAAATAAATTATAAAAGCTAATTTACCATCAGGGGAGTACAGCTCCCACCAGGTAGTGTCATCATAGTCAGTTCTTCATTTGGGCCTTATTCCAAAATAGGCAAGTACGCAGAGACAGTCACAAAACTCAAACTCATAACAATGCATATTTTGAAAGCATAATTACATTTCTTTGGCTAGCTGATATAAATTTGATAGCATGTGTTTATTATAAATTACAAATAAATAATGTATTACCATGCAGGAAATTAAAGTGTGTAACTCACCAGCTGGAGTTTACTGCTGTGCCTCAACATACTGCTGATGCACTGCTATTTTATTTAACATTTCCAACACACTAGTGAATTACAACTTGATATTCATTCTACTTCACTTCATTGTGTACAGTGCATGTATTTGTTTTGCCATATAAGCTTCTCAGGGAAAAATGAGGTTTCTAATGAATAGACATGCCATCATCCAATACTGAAATATATTTGTATAAAATATTTTTTTTCACCTTTGTCTGGACAGCTAGTTATAGCACACTATGAAAAACTGCTAAGTAGATATAATACATCACAACTACTGCTCAGCATTTGTTCTGGGAAATTGCAAGGCATTAAATGCAAACAGGTACATTTTGTAGACTGCAGCATAATTTACCTCCCAAGAGGCAGTTTGTGTGAATCCCCTAAACGTACTCAGCTAAGAGAGAAAGGGGAAGGCCAAACTACGGAGAGGTCAAGTAATCCTAGGAGAGGACATTCCCCGAGGTACAAACCTCAAGTTTCTTATCTCACAAAAGATTTCTTTGTATAGTTTGTTGCTTTTTTCTACACCTTTTGCCTTGGGGACCAGGGAGCTCAAAGGGCTCTGGAATCAGTAACATATCAGATCACCTCCATACCCCTTGGATGGCCATGTCGGCATCTCTCTAGGTCTCACAACCTAGCAAGTCACTGCAGCTCAAGAAATCCTTGCGGGTCAGCTCTTCTGGGATAACTCATTCTAGCCTACAGAAAATATGAAATAACTCAACTTTGCTTAGTCTATGTGAAATTAAGTATCTTAGTGATAAACTCTCAGGATGTAGCACAGATCAAACTCTAGTGATTTTCTGTTGTCCACAATCTCACACGGAGGATCATGACTACAAGCTAAATTTAAAAGTCCCTGAGAATTATTTAAACCATAACAATGCTCATGATGATAAGCAGAATCTACAAAAAGAAGACACTGCAATATTTTCTTGGTACTTACCGAATATCAAGATTTTCCTTCAATTTCTGCTTCTCACACATTCTGAAAACTTTGTTTTCTTGTTATATCAGACATGGTCTGACTGGAACAATTATCTAAACAGAAACTACAAAGAATAAAGTGCCACCTACCTCTTGTTGTGTACACTTCTGTCTCATCCTTGTTCAGCCTGCAGGTAGTAGTTAAGGAATCAGAATGGCTGGGATGGCTCAAGGAGATGTGCAGACTGTGAAAGTGCAGCCCAGGCAGCACTGGTGCTTCTTCATTAGTAACTTCATATTTGCTGCAGATGTTCAGTGACTGTGTAGAGGCAGAAAAGTTCTTTCTGTGCCTAAAACTCTCCGCTGTTCTTTCTGGTGCCATACTGTGTTGGACTTTCTCAATAATTATTATTTAAATTGTTTTTCAAACTGACTCCACTGTGCCACGATAAAAGAGCCATATCACTCTTTCATGGCCGTGCTCATTCAGTTTGCAGACACTACCATCAGCAGAAGATCCCATGTGCCATTTTTCAATCCAATCTCCTTTTAATACAATTTAACTGCTGCAAATATTTGTCATCTTCATACTTCACCTGAAATGAAAAGGGAAATCAAGTTGAATATTAGCTTATCTTCCCCTTCCTTTGAGTCTTTTTTTTTTTCTAAATTGTGCTCTTCTTGTTTACTCTGCAGGACAATTCAGCAAATTCAGTAATTCACAAAATAAGTGAGTCAATACCATTTCAGCTTCTCTTTACATGCCAGGAAACATTAATCAACAGAGAAATTATCTTCCAAGTAGACTAGGACCCTTTTTTCTTTTTATTATTTTTTAATCAAATGTTTTTATGATGTTCTTCATTTCCAAGCCAGCAAAAAAATTCAACCAACCAGCGTCAGGTAACTCCAGGAAACACTGAATAGAGCAATATATTAAGTCACTTGTATGCACAACTCTTCAATAAATAGAATTCTTGTGAGTGTAAGAACTCAGCAAGCTATATAAAGGCTACATAAGATAAGAGAATAATAAATTATACACTAATATAATAAGGCCAAACAATTTTCATCCCAGAATTAATTTTCACTTTAATATATTCTAAGCTTTGTACCATCCAAGCCTCAATATTGCAGTGGTACAGAACTTTTCTCATTTATGGTAGACTCTTCAAGGAAAACATGGGTTTCCTTCTCCTTTACTCCTACTTGAATTTTGTTGGTGAATGCCAAAAGCTGTAACAAATTAGGATACGGATTATTCCAGTAGCTTACATGCCTATTAGGCAGCCCTTGCTGGATCACAGCGGTCATCACAAACTTGGCCTGGTTTAGGGCTGTCTGGTACTAAAAGACATTCACATAACTGAATGCAGAGGAAGGCCACGATAATCCTAGGCTGCTGGCGATGCCCCCAAGACACAGGGCTGGAGCAGGTGATGCCTGAGAGACCTGGGCTTTTCCAGGCTTATGGAGAGGGCGGGGAAAGGATTTTATTGCTGCCTCCAGCTACCTTACTGGAGGACGCAGAACAGAGTCGAACCCTTCTGAGTAAGAGGGAAAGAGCTGACAGTCAGGAATTGCCAAAAGGAAAGTCTGACTAGACATTAGAGGAAAAAATCACAAGGGTAGTCAAACACTGGTTAGAACGGAGATGTGAAATCCCCATCCCCGGAGAAACGGAAAACTCAACCAAACAAGGGCCTGGGCAACCTAAGTCAGCCCTGCTTTGAGCAGAAAAACATTGGAGCAGATGATCTCCACAAGCTACTTCCAATGTAAATTATTCAGCAATTATTCATTCATGATTATATCAAACCTTAGCTGATACCAGAAACACGAATAAATGAATAAATTGCAACATATGTATGTAAGTTAAAGGCTACTAGCAATCTATAATTTACTGATAGGAAAACATGATATGCAATACAGTAAATAAAATTACAAACTAGAAGGACACAAATGCATGTTTGTTTCCTTGGTGTAGGAATGACATACCTATGGCATGAGGCACACAAATCACATATTCCTACTAACACACTATATAAGAAAGCACTACTACATCAGACTTCACTGCAATTTCAGGATTATTTTCTCTTGCCAATTTATGGCTCTTTGGTCCCAAGATTTAGTACTGTTTGGACTTCTCTTATGACAGAAGTGGTAAATCTGCTGGTGCCCATCACTTCTTGAGCAAGTCTTGGGACTGGCATATCCAAGCTATAATTTCTTCTCTATCTCGCATTTGCTACATCTTGACAAGCCATGTCTGAACTGAACAACTCTTCTGAGAGTTAGGGCACATGATGATACTCTTTATTCTTCACCAGGAAGCTTTTGGATAGCTGCCATTCTGTATTATTTTGAAACGGTGACAGGAAATTTCCTAGTATGCCATAGCTTGGATTTTTATCCAGCTACGAGAAATTTGTACGTAAGGGAATCTCCAGAAATATATGTTGGACTATCTGTTTTACAATCTGTAAAAGGTTTTATATTTTATTAAGTATCCCAGCCATTCACACATGTGCCTGCCATGTATAGGCCTGCCATACATATGACTAAACTTCTCCTTTTCTAGAACACGGGCAGGTAGTCAGTATATAGAAAAATTCAGAAAAATTCTGATGGGAGTTGAGGCAGGAAGGAGGGGATTGAGGGAGAATTGAGGATTGAGAGGTGGGCAGCCTTCCCACCTGGTAGATCCAAGATTGGTTTATCGTGCAGAAAAACGCATGTTTAATTAAAACAGGACATATTAACTTGGCATAGCCTCTCCGGAGAGAGGGTCATGCAGGAGCATCTCAGAGCAACATCTATCTCTCTTTTCCCACATTAATAAACAGGTAAGAGCACAAGCTAGTTTTCACATAGACTGAAATCACTTAAAATGACTGTAGAAGAGAAAGGGATGGGGGCAAAGTGGGAAAATAAAAAAGGAAAAATAAAAAAGTACCCTCTAAATTTAACATATTGAATTGAGATTCAAATAAGTCTCAGCACTGTCTGGCAATTCAAGGAGAATACATTGTGGGGTGTGCTTTCAGAAGTAAAAATCTAAATAATGTGATATTGTAAGCTTTACGTTTTTGCTCTATCCAGATCACTCTTAACACATGGTGTATCATAGATTACACTTACAACAAAATGTGTCTGTTCTTTATTTTTATAGGCTTAAAAAGAAAGAAGAGAAATCTGAATTCTCACTATAGTATTATGACTTTATGGTGTCAAAGAAGATGGAATAAGGCAAGTCATGGAGCAAATGCTAAAATTCTACTTTAGCCAAGAGAGATGTTCATTGCTTTATCATTTTGATAATGTCTTTCATTTGCTTTACATAACTATGAACTATAACACTGCAGAGGATCAATTATAGAAAAAGCTATGGCCAATTGAACAGATGGGAAGAAGGAATTTAACCACAAAGGGAGAGAATCTGAGCTGTTTGTTATTTTGCTGTTATGAGCTAATAAAGCAGACTTATCAGAAACAAGATCCTCAAGTTACCAATAATTTTAAGACAGGAAAACGGCACTACAGACTTTTTACACTTGCTCCCTTTACCACTGTTTCTTCCATTTTTATTTACTTAGGTTGCAGAACTTGGGGAATATTTTTTAACCTACATGTTGCAGGCCCTCCTAAATACGCCCTATTTAAACAGTACGGTTCACAAGCAAGTCCTTGCCTTTAGACAGTTGTATGCACAGAGGAATGGGGCAGCTGGTCAAGCGAAGTAGCCAAATTTGTCTTTTTTCCCTGAGCAAACGCTATTCTGAGTCTGAAAGAAAAGGAAATCTTTGGGAGGCACCCAGTGGCATTCAAGTGATTGCTTGATTTTATGAGGTGAATCACGTATTTGCCCATTCCATGGCAGACCAACTCTGTTCCACCAAGGGGACAGCACCAGGAAGAGTGATAAACACCACACCGGGAATCACTCTGGAAGTTTTGCCAAGGAAGAGCTCGCATTTGAAGGTTTCCAGTTCTGTCCACAAGCAATTCTGTAGCATGGGATAAGCCGATCCCAAATAATAGCTTAATGTCACACTGCTTTGCTTTGTATTAGCCCAGTTTGAGCAATACATAATACGGAGCTGTGGATCTCTGTATAATTCTCTAACGGCAAAATTTCTGTAATACTACAGCTTGTTCCTACATTGCACTTGAGGGCATTTGTAAATGGGGGAAGTAATAATAAAATATTTGTCCTTTAAGCTTCTTTTTAATGATCACCTTGTCATATTAAAGTTACCTCCATTTTTTAAGCTTCACACTCCAGTGTTACGGAAGGGCTGACATGATGATTTGTAAATAGATGAGAATTGCTGCACTCACCCAGAGTACACAGAAGCCTGCACGTCAATGAAAATAGATAACCGTTATGCAATTTCTCACCCCTCTTACAATGGTTGTCAAGAGAAAAGAGTAAATCTGTGCCATACTCTTCTCTTGTTGCAATCAGAGTTTAAATGCTATGTCCCTCCATTTAAAGAGCTGCCCTGCTCCAATCTTCCCAGCATTCTGTAATTAGGAAGCCAGACATTTTTATTCCACCCTCTTTGCAGTTTCACTGATTCATAGGAAAGGAGTAGGGCTGGTTATGACATGCGAAATATAGGATAGGTGAGCATTGTGGATAATATGCATATGGTAATGTACCATACAGAACATGTGGATTACTAAAATCTTATTTTATAAAGTATAAGAAATGAAAACATTGGTTGTAAATAAAAGTAGAGCACCACTGTTATTTCGATTTCAGAAAGATTTTAATTCCTTTTTTTTTTGAGCTATGATTATTATTTGTGCAGCAGTAGCATTACAGACCTGATGCCATGCACTGGCCTCATCGTCTATGACGTTCTACAGCTCCTTAGTCAAAACAGATAGTCCTAACATGAAGGCAACAGGGTCCTGATCTCTAAATGGCTTTGAAACATGGAGAGTATTCTGAAGAGAGTAAGAGTCAGACAACAAATACTTTGGAGCATTTAAGCTGTATGCGTTAAGAGAGAGAACAACAGTTAAGCAAGTGGCAGAAGTGGATGAAGCGGATGAAAGTAACAATGACATAATACAACATTTCCACCATTCTAAGAGAATGTTTGTCTAGAATGAAAGATTTCAGAAATTACTATAGTACACATTGCTAAATTAACAAGATTTTTTTTTCTAATCGAGGGCAATAAAATATCATTGACAAAATTAAACAAACTGAGGATTAATCCAGCAACTCTGAAATGGTTAAAAAGCTGGGAATTAGCAGTAGATCACACAAGAAATGCTACAGTAGAGAAATGCTACCCAACACTTTTGTTTCTTAAAAAAATGTTTTATCCGAATAAGGATTAATAAATGTGAAGATAAGGAAGATACTTTTTTGGGGGGGTGAGGAGTAGTACAATTATTATAGAGGCTTGCTGCACTGCCTGTTTATTAAATGTACAGTCCTATCTGATCTCCATCCCTGCCATCACTTAGGACATGCCTACCATCACGGCTGCTCAGCAGCTGATAAAACAAGCATCAGTTAACTAATGAGTAACTCGTAAGATTGCCTTAACACTTTCATAGCTCTGAGAGCCATACAGCTCCCAGGAGCTGTCAGGGCTCAGGTAGTGTTCTTCACAGTGAAAAGGAAACAGGTTTTAGCAAGAAGGATCAAGCATCCAGATCTGATTTTCTATTTTCCATTACTGCCAAGATCATCATTAACTGCTTTACCACTGTTATTTTTATGTTGTTACTCTAGATAACAAGTGCTGATGCTATCAATAAATTGTACTCACCATGCACAGACTTGCAAAGGTACTTGTCGCAGACTGTTCTTTTGCTGTACTTACTGCCTGCAGTATTTGTGCTGCTTCTTTCACTTCCTTAAACAACTTATAATTGCACTTAAAAGCTGACCACACAGTCAGATGAGCAATATTCACTATCTTGACAGTCTCAACTGTAAATGATCAAATTTAAAATAAAAGTATGAAATGACCTTTCAGAGGACAATTTAACTTCTCCTTTGGAATAGAAATTAGATGTGCTGCAGACAGTTTTAGCTGTACAGTGGAAGTGACCTATTCACAGATATGAAGAGCTGATGATAAAGAAGTGTAATGCTGTGCAAATAAGATGGCAAACCTGCATCTTCAAAAATGCTATTTTGCTTCTGTTATTAAGTGGATGTTCTATATAAATCCTGAAGTCATGTTTATTTGCTTAATGACGTATTTCTCTATGCAATGTGTCTTTGCAAAGTACTTCTTAGTCCTCATGTAATTCTCACCTAAAATGGCAGATTTCCTCAATTTCATAATAGTTTCTGAAATAAAAACCATCTTTGTAGCATTAGTAAGGAAAGGAAGCATAGTAACTTGATTTACCATATGCAAAGACCCCTCTTTGATAGTGATTCTTTGCAAATGAACTTGAGAAAAGGTACAGAACTTTACTGTAGTCCCTCTAGGCACCCAAATTTCAATTGTTCAAACAAAAATATATAAAAAATGAGGCCTTAGAATTGAGCTGGAAATTTCATAAGCCTTTTGAGAATTGTCTTATAGTCTTCATTCTATTTTGATGTGAAATAGAAGGACTCTCAGCATTTTGAGCATCCTTGTATGTACACATTATCTCAGACAACCCTCATTTCAGCTGACAATTGGCCAGCCTGAGCAGTTGCTGATTGTCAACTCCAAACACTAACTTGCCACCAACAAAATAGTTGATGATTGCTCTGTTAGAAAAGGTTTGCCATTTCTAAACTTACCTATTGCTATTCCGAGCACCATACAGAACTAACAGAGCAGTACCTTTCCTACGCTCTAATGCTTTTTATTCAAGCCTTTTTCTGAGCCAGATGGTCTCCAGATCTGAAGAAACATGAAGGACATGTCAAACCCATACATCGGAACAAAATGCTGAGACATCTGAGCTGGAGCAGTTGAATTCCTGCCAGAATGGGAACAGTAAGGGACAACCTTACCTTAAACAGACATTACCAGAAGTTTGCCCATCACCTGCATTCTTCCCATTCTTGGCAATCACAAACATGTAAGTCTTACTGTTTCACAGTAAGAGAACAACTCTTACTTGCATCACAGGAAGATGGGAATCAGAAACCATCTTTTAATTCTCAGATTATAAATCCTCCTCTCCTACAAGTCTATGAATTTACTGATTCCCCTGAACATTCAGCTTTCTCCTAAAGTTTCTCCTAAAAGTCCCTGATGGGTCAACACATACTGCTATGTGTTCAATTTTAAAAACTGCTTTGCTCTCTTTGCCAGGAAAGCTCATACTCCTTTGAGACCATCCCAACCTCCTTCAGACTTTAATTTTCCCTCTTGCTAGAGGGATGTGATCCAGTGGGATACAGTGACTAATTTACCTTCAAAATTTCCATGTGAAAAGGTTCTCAAGAAATCTTTTCCTTTCCTCAAACCTTGCTTTGTGAGCCCAGAATCTCCTCAATTTTATTTGCCTGATTTAAACTTAGCCTAGTATCATGATCAGGCATATCTATAGTCCACAGAATGTAATTGTTTCTCAGATGTCATCTTAAAGGGTGACAGCCTGGCCAGTCTGGGTTAAAGTGTCAGTAAGTACCCATCACAACTAGATGTCTTTGTGTTTTGCCAGAAGTATTGAGTAGAAATTCAGTAATTCTGAATTCATAATAACAGAACTATTTCTTTATATCAGGCTTTTGCTACTTCCGACCAGGAGCCAAGCAGCATTGAATACTATCCTTACTGGTGTTATTTCACTATTTCTGGTATGAGTGCAAATCAAGAATTATAGAATAACAATGACTTAGTCTATAAATAAAACAACAACAACAAAAAAAAGGTTTTGTTTTGTTTCTTCACAAAACACAACAAAACCAAGGTACAAGCATGGCAGGAATGCTGACAATTTGTTCCAGTTCCTGATTTAACCTAACCAGACCTCTATGCTTAGTCCTGGTAGAACAGTAAATGACAACTGCTAGCACTGATGGGCACCTTTGTGGCCAAGCCCAGAAGGAAGGCTGGAAATTCTGTGCACATGATGAATTTTGCTTTACTGGAAACCTACAACCCCTAAATGTCCATCTCCTGTGCCACGCTCAGCACTGTGGCCAAGGACTCATGGAGATTATCAAAACCCTGTAGAAGCACTGCGTTAGTAACTGAGTGGTACCTTGAGTAACAAGTAGTGTTGTATTTAACTGCAGCATTACGTTTGTTAAAGAAAAAAATAAAACAGGAACAACCATGAAACTAAGCTGAGCTTGTATCCTTCTTTTCCTCTCTAATTTATGCATTAATCTTCCTTTGCTTTTCCAGATCCTAAGATAGGAACCACAGCATTAGGTTTCAGTACCTAAAAAAGCTTTAAAATAACTGTACTGTGGGGTGAAACAGTTTGGGTCACAATTCAGAGATTGACTTAGGCCAAATAATGTTCATGTTTTTTAAATGTCCCTGAGCAAAACCACTGGCTGTACTTTCTGCTCTGCTCCCCACACAAGTATAGACTAGAAGCAACTACAGAAGAGGGGCTACATCAGTCTAAAGTTTGTGCTGGAAAATTAAGCTTTATAGCATAGCTTATTGTGTTTTTAGAGTAAAAAGGTGTTTTTCACAGTCTACTCTCTGTCTGCTTCACCCCCTTGCCCAGTTGTTGGCATACGTTTCAGGAAAGCTGAGCCCTAGAACACCCCTAACCTTATTAGCACCTAGGGACGGGAAAGAGAAAGAGTCAGGCAGGCGAGACACAGCAGCTAGTCCCAAGAGAGCCCTGGTGTCAGACAGCCACATACACATGTATCCATATTTTCTTAATCTGCGAGAGGACATGTGAACACATCTCACAAACAATTTTCATTTCTGCACTTAAACAATTGGCATTCGATCATGCAAACCTCGAAAAATATTTTCAGTGGTTTTAAATAGCCCAGACTGTAACCTAAAAAGCCTTGAGGTCATAGATTTCCATTTACTGTTACAAAAACGAATAGTTTTCTGTTCCTTCACCCTCCTCACTTCAGCACTACAGGTTATTCACAAGGCAGTGTGAGGCTTAACACTCCATCATATCTGAAACCCTTGCAGCAGTCTCTCAGAAACACTTCCAGATTCACTTGCCATAATTTTTCCCAGTTCTTCAGCACCATCTATATATATTGGAGGCTGCATTTGTAATACATTGCCAGCTGGGAACATTCATGTTGCAATTGCCCTCAAGTAAATATAGGGAAGCTGTTTCTTGAAGAGGACTTTAGGGTTGGGGGAAATGACATTCAAAGCTGGTTGAGGCCAATGGGATCTATAGATGTTTAGCATCCAAAATCAAGACATTGATATTTAGTGAAGGGGAAAAAAAGGGAAGTGGACTGCATTTTCTTGAAGTCAGACCATAAGTTTAAAAACCATAAGTTTAAAAACCTCCTTGCAAGTAAGAGGATTTTGTTCCCTTGCAGTAGATAGAAATAAACAGGGTACTACATACAATGTCAAGACATCAAAGTATCAAAAATCTTGCCAAGAGATCAGTGGCAGTAGCGAGAGACAATTTCCAGGCAGAAAGTTGAAATAAGCTGTATCTTGCAGGAATATCAAAGGTCGGCTTGGATATATCTTTACTTACTTATTTTAATTAGGATATTTTACACCAATTATTCAAGATATTAGCTCCACATAACTTAGCACCTACTGAAGGGAGCAATGACACACCTGTTGATTTTCCCAGAAGCTTTTAGTTTCATATCCTGCTGTTTCATTCGCTCATTAATCTGACATTTTAATATTATCTTCTTAATATCACAACTCTTCTGATGCTACAAAAGCCTAATTAACAGCTTAAATTAATCTACTATGTGCAATCCCAATGAGTTTATTGCTGTTGCACCACTCAAATCTATGTCCCTGAACTAACAGAAAATCCTTATGAGAATGTAAGAAGGAAAATGAAAATGAATGTGAACTGCTTACATCCTACAATTTCTTCCATAATTATTCAGAGAGGAAAAAGACTCAGGCTCCCTGCTTGAGATCCTGGTCTAATTTTTGTCCCACAAAGGCATTCGGGACAGTTAAGATACGTTAACTGTAGGCATGCAGCTAAGGAGCACAAGCTGAGGCACATTACATCCTTCTCCCAGTGCTCTCATAGGGAAATAAAGTGGCCTCGATTCCACAGTTCAATCCTTCTTAGTTTAAGCTTCAGTAATTTAAGGCTACTTTATTTCTGAAACAATCCTCACCGGGGTTTAATGTACTTGGGTTCTGACATAAGCATGACTTTGAAACCCATGGCTGAATACCTTACATAGGAGGTAATTAATTATTACGCCATTACTCACTTATTCAGACCATTAAAATGTCTGAGGCAACAGGAGCATTCAAGAGAAATTTTAAGGCCAGCAGCTTTTTGCAATGTGTTACAGTGTTCAGTAAAACTGACTTTTGACCTATATCAAAGAGTAAGACTTTTTCTGCCAAAAAATTTTGGCAGCCTGTCCAGACTCACTCGTACAACAAGTACAATGTGTTTTCATATCTATTCATTAAGTCCTACTGTGAGATTGCAGTGTGTGAGCAAGCAAGACTGGACATTTTAACCATTTTATTCATGGTAGCCTATTAAATGTCATTGGAATATTGAGTTGAAATAGCCTGAAATTTTCAAAAAGTTTTTCTTTTGTTGTTGTTTTGGATTTTTTTTTTCCAGAATTAAAATTTTCGTGATGGCTGAAGCTCCTTGGTGAAGACTAAATGTATTAATCGACAAAAGAGTTTAGCTGGTGAAGTGATTTTTAGAATTTCACCAGGATTGAGCAAAACTAGTAATTCAGAAAAAAATCATGAGCTCCAAAAGATGTTTTATATAAAATGGCCACTCCAGCCCAAAGATTTTTGTGTCTTTCAGAGAAAAGTCTGCACCTAAAACTTGGTGCAGAAACAAAATTAAATATTACCCTGGCAGTTTATTCTTTAAAAGAAAATGCTTTTATTTTTTCTTCAGAAGGAAGGACAGCTGACTTGTTCGGAGAGTTGAGGACTCCTGGCATTCGTGAAAAGGCTTGATTAGCTTTTACAAAGTAGATGTAGAGAAAGTCTATTCAACTAATCCAAGTCTGTCCTTGAAGCAGTTCCAAAGAGGACACTTTAGTCAGAAACATAACAAACACATGACCATACTTTTCTCTAAAGAAGCTCATTACTAACTCAAAAAGCAACAAGCTATATAAACTGGAATGCTGAATTTTCATGGAAGTAGTAAAATAAGGATTCATTTAGAGAAATTTGTGCAATATCAGGATAGACCTGCTTCTTAAACAATTATATCTTCCACAGGCTTCAGCTCAAGAAGTGTAACATGGAAAGGTCAGACATCGTAACACACAACAGACTGAGCCCAAATTAAGAAAGAAGCAAGCGGAAAGAAGCAAAGATGACTACTCTGTTAGAAATGCTAAGGCTCAAAGCGCAGTCACTATTTGTGAACCTAAAAAACACCACGTTTGAGCCTGGATGCTGCACCTACCCCTACATGGGCTACAACCACGATCACAGATCTCAGGACAGAGCTCAGCACCCTGCATTACCCCAGCTGGCATCCAAGGCAGAGCTCACACAGCTGTGATGCTTCACCCCATGTCGATCTGGAACGAAAGCCAGAAGCATCTCCACTGGGGCATGTTTGCCTTGTGACATTAATGTCACTATAGGAGACAAGAGAGCATGACTACACGCCCAAAGTGTGTCTTGTCAGGCAGCAGCAGTCCTCTGTGCCATGTGTGGATGAAATCAGATGAAATCTGCCTTTTGTGGAAGTCAAATGGAAAAACTCTACTGCCACTGCCCTGGAATGCTGAAAATAAAACATAGCCTGGGGCGGTAGCATCACTGATACGTACAATTCTGGATGAGCAGGAGCCTTATGAAAATTCAGAAATATTGAACAGGGAAAAGAAAGTACTCATAAAACAAGAGGTAGCTCCAGCCAGCACATGTAAGTATTGATTACTCAGTCTATTTCATGGCATTCAAACCCTCAATTTTTCACTGAAATTACCTTTCTGGAAGTGTTAGATGAAAACTACTAATACAAAATGCCCCCATGCCTTTCTGATATGCAGTATTATATCATCGACACCAACAGGGCGGTAGATGCTTATTAAAGTCAGCAGGGAATTACAGGGCTCCTTCTGGTTTCACCAGAGGCTAAATCAGGTTCATTTAATGGGTGTAAATGAGATTAGAACCAGACCAGCTGCACATGCTTCACAGAGGCTTATCATAACACAAACAGAGGTGTTTATTCATAAAAGCATAAGCGTTGTAATTCCTCATGCTTTGCTCCATTTTCTAGGTATTTTCACACAAAACAGGTGCTGATTTCCAAAGAATCCGCTAGATCATCTGCTGTGACTTTCAGTACCTGCTAGGCCTTTAAGTTGTATCCAGTTCTTTTATTTTTATTGAAAAAGCTTGTCTATAACTCATGCTTGACTAAAGCATAACTTCTGTTAGGCTAAAACATGTCTCCCAGGAAAACATCCAGTCTTGAACTGAAGTCATGAAAACTGCAAATCTATCAGCTCTCACAGTATTTTGTTCCAGTGGTTACTCACCTCCTTCCTTTAATATCATACCTCTAATTTGAATTGTTCTGTTTCAGCTTCCTACTATATTTTTTCCTCTATTTGCTATATTAAAGAGCCTTTTCTTGTTACACATTATCTCCCCCCAGAGATACTTACACACTGCAATCAAGTCGGATTTAAATCTTTTTCATAAACTAAGTGAACTCAGCTCCTTAAGCATGGGTACAATGCAAAAATCTGCTCTCGGCCAGGTTAGTTTGCTTAACCCAAGTTAACAATTAACAATTGTTAACAATTCTTTAAAAAGTGACTAAAACTAGGCCAGGTTGGTTTTAATTTGAGTTGGTAGCCTAGATTTTTTCTCCTGGCCGCCGGGTTGGCGCCGTGAGGTGGAGATGGGCCCTGCACGCCATGGCCCGTCTCCGCCTCATGGCGCCAACCCAGCGGCCACAGCAGCTACATCCACAGGCAATAACTTGGCGCACGGGCAAACGGCCTCGCTCCTCCTCCTGCTCCCTCCGAAAAGGAGCTAACGTTGGGCAGCGGGGCAGAGCGCAAATCGCTGCGGTGAAATCCACCACCGCTCTTCAACTGCGGTCTACCCAAGGTAGCCCCTCACGCTCCTTCTGAATTCAAAGTATGCTACAGAGTTATTTCTACTGATTAAGAGCTCCTACTCCCTCCAATTCATACTTTTTTTTCATCGGGGGAAAATGAATTAATTCAATTAAAAGGCAGATGAAATATAGACATCTGCAGAAACCAGACATTTCAAAGCAAAGACTGTTGTTTTAGCTTGAGGTTTCAGCTCAATGAAAGGATCAACATTCATGATGACCTCAATTAAATTTCTGTGGTATCTTTGGGGGAACCTCAAGCCATATGTTGAAATCCCTTTAATGTTAATGGAATTTACTTGTGCTTCCACACAAAGCAAAGGAGACACTTAGACTTCACATTTCCAGTTGCAGGAAATAATGTAGCGCAATGACTGTATGATGAAGGGAAAAAAGGGATAAAAAGGTCACATTAGACCCAACACTATATGCTTTTCTCTTTTAGATATGTAAAGGAAGAGAAAAGAGGAGACAGAATTCAGCGATACCTTGTCAATGTTAGCATATGTTACTGATCAGCAGAAGAGCCACTTGAAGCAAAGGAGAAATTACACTGAACATTCAAAGTCTGTTAATTTAGTCCTCATCACGTAGGGAAGCAACTGTATGGCCTGAACACGGCAGCAAGGCTGCTCTGGCACTTTGTGCGCTGGGGTCAGCAGAGTCACCGCAGGGCCCGATTCGGCCCGTGCTGTTTGGTGACTCACGGCCGCCTTTGCATGAGCAAAGGGAAACGTTAGTGCTGCAGAACCCACACTGTCCAAGCCGAAACCACCAAAGGAATACAGTGACTAAATACTTTATCCGTATTTTAGACTGTACATCCACCAAGATTCTTCAAGGTATCAGAATGTCCTTCCCATTATTTACCGCCTTTATACTTTGAAATCAAAAGAAGGCAGAGTGTCATATTTTTGCAAGTAAAACATCTCAGAAGCTCTCTCAGGAATATAAAGAAGATTTATTCCATTCACCCTCCAAAATGTTGCTTCTTTTCCGAAGACTGGAACATAATTTCTATTTTGGGGCATTTCCACATACTGTTTCTGTTGTGGCCTTCATTCTTGGCCAGCTACTGCATCTCTTACTAATCCTTATGACTGCTTTCACTGGCGAGGATTAGATAGTGCCATTAACCCACAGTCAAGGGCACTGTGCCACTTACTAGATTCTTTTTTAATCAGTCTCTTTGATCCCAAGTGGTACTTATCAGCTGACATGCCACTGAGAACGTAATGCGTATTAAAGGAAAGGCGCATGATGGACAGTCTCCCCAGTAAATACCAAAACCTGGCTTACACTGAGGAGCGCGGGGTAGGCAGTCCAGAGGAGGGAGAGAACAAGGAGGACGGCTATAAGACAACACAGAGCCAAGTGAAAAGGACAAAAACAAACAGTTTGCAAAAGGAGATGATGTACAAACAGAATGCTCAAGGGAGATGCTCAAGCAAGGGAGGTTCTCCCTTGCTCCTGGGATTCAGATATTCAGTTCTCTTTCCAGGCAGTGAGAAATGGCCATCCAAGTCCCTTTTGCAGCTCTGAAAATATTTGTCATCATTTGTAAGGCACATTCAGGTCTAAACCATTATCCTTCTCAAATGCAAGCTAATCTAAAATTTGTCATTTAGTTGCACATGGTTTAACTGATTAGCAAGATCACAGAAGAGCATGGCCATGGAGTCCGATCCTTTGACAAAAGTGCAGCCACCTCATGCGAATTTGGCAAGCTCCCTGTTGAAGCTCTGTCTGAGAGAGAGTTGTTTGTCCCCCATCATTCTGACAGGAATAACACATACATATGCCAATTTAAATGCTATAATTTGCCTTAAGCTTCTCTTCATTCTTCCTACTGTTTAGACCCTGTATATGTCCACATATTTAGAGCAACATTTCAAATTCCTTGCTTTTATTTTAGGTTAATGAAACTCTTTAACCTTCTGGCTCAAGAGGTACTCTCCATTTTGTTCCAGTAGTCTTTTTGTAACCTGTCCCAGTCTGAATCCATCTTTCTTGAACATTCCTCTTAACCTCCTTCCTGAAGGTTGTATCTGTGCACATATGAAGTGATAGCTAAACGACTACAGATAAAGCTCTATCAGTGCAGCACTGTCATCCACTAAGTGTGGCATCTTATAGTCTCATCCACTGAAACACTAAGTGCTGCTTCTTAAACAACTAATGAGCTTCTGCCAACTCCCAAGAAGAAGCTGAATTAATTCCAGTTAGAAATGAAAACTCTCACCGAAGTCTAGAAAATGGAGAAAGTAGGAATGTTGCATGTATTGACCAAAAAACTTAAAATGGTTTTGTTGTCACGGTTAGCTGCAAGAGGGAAGCAAGCTGAGCACCAGACTTTCAGATTGCTACAGTTCAATAACTCTTGCACTGTTCATACAATGGGTGATTATTATGGTGTCCTTATAACCGATTATGCAAACAACATAGATGCTACCACGTGGCTTCCTTTGCTACGGATGGTTCAGTAATGAAGATTGAAACAGAAAATTCTGAAGTACATGAACCCTAAGATTCAAGGTCTAAAGGCAAGCAAACATTAACTGTTTCCACCACTAAAGCAACCATTTCTTTGAAAAGCCCTTAAGCTACAAACACTGTTTCCAAAGAAGGATAAAATTTGTATTTTACATTACACCTTGAGACAAGCACTAGATTCAAGCAAGGAGCAAGCAGAAGAGAGGCTTATGTTAATAGCAAAAAAAACCCCAACAGCAGCAACAACAAAACAAGTGGTAAGCACTTTCTTAAAGGTTGGTCCTGGCATGCTAACATCATGTTTCTGTTCACTGCCAACTGTTCATAGTTTTATAACCTTGTGGGAAGTGCTAGTTGCAAAGACTGTTGTGCCCCATTTGGTTGCTTTCACTACTACGACAGGTAGGTTTCATCTGTAATTTGCCCTTCTGGAATGTTGCCACAGTCCATTTGCCTCCTTCTGTAACCTCAGGAAGTTTTCCATTACATGTTGCAGTTGCCACTGACCAGTAATCCCATTTGCTGTGTATCCTTCATTACGTGAGCCTTTCTTTGTACAGGTCAACATTCCTCTGCAGCAGTTAGCCAGATTTTCAGAGCCCTTATCACCAAATGTGCAAAACTATCAACTATGTCTCTTTATTTTGCCTTACTGAGGTGTCAAGGAAAACAAAACATGCAATTGGAATAAGCGAGCTCCTGAAGATCTCTTCAAACAAATGCATCTGGCAGCAGATTTCAGCAGTATAATCCTTAGCAGATACTTTAACCTCAGCCAATATTACTTCGTTCCACATGATGAGTGTTTTCCAGGCAACCCGATGTGCTGCGGTAGCACAGACAGGGATGGTGAGTTGCTGTTCCGCAATGTATCCCTTTAGCTTGCTTCACTTGCTCATCCTGACAGGTCTGACTAGAATGCATTAGAAATGGAAGCAGAAGAAGCAACAAGTAAATATTATTACATAATATTACGCACAAGATCCAAATAAGCACAGAGAAAACAGTATGTGCTGGCTGCTAAAACACTACGTAAGGGTTCAGCTGTAGCATCTTCTACACCTGCTCAGCGCCGTGGGCAGAGCGAGGCACCGTGCTGGCAGGGCACCACTGCTGGCTATGCACATCAGGAACTCGTGCTAAAAAACTCTACCATTCATCATATGACAGTGTGCAGGGCTTGGAGGGCCTTGAACTTGGCTCTTGAGAAAGCATTAAGGGAGCATAACCTGAGCTAAGAAAAGAGCTGCTGTTAAATCACTGTGTCTCTTGCTTCAGTATCAATAGTTTTACTGCCTTCTACTTAGCATTCCCGCTGGGGAATGGAGTACATTTTCTTGCTATGTCTTAACATTCAAAAGAATGGGATATTTCACTCGACTGGACACCAGAGACTAGGGCTCTTTCCCTTTTAATGAAGGGGTGATTACTGACAGACTGTGAAGGCAGTCTGCTTGATGTGAGCAGATCCTCAGAGCAGTAGCTCTGCTGCATTCCTTGAGAACAGGACTGTAACACGATGCCAGTAACGCACATCTCGCATGACAGCACCTATCCCAAGGCAGCCACGCTTTGGTTCACAACACATCTATGGAACTGTGTCACTTCGGCTGTTGTAACATGTAAGCTGGATTCCAGCTGGCGTCAGAGAACACACCACTTCATACTTCTGACTGACACAGCTAGGTCAGTATATGCCAGTACAGAAGGCAGGTTTTGAGATATCCAGACTTTTATCTAGAATAACAAGGGAAGTGAGCATGTAACATGGCATAATTCAGGCAAGCAGACACCCAAGAAAACAAAAATTTAAATGGGAATAAATTGCCCAATGCAACAAATCAAAGTAATGCTCACTGAGGCTTCAGTTCTGTAAGATGCTGGTCTTTTCTGAGAGCTAAATCTAAAATCTCTCTTAAATTACAGGAGTCAAGGGACCCAACACCTCACAGTATTAAACCTACAAATTCAGCAGTCTTGTCTCAGAAGGAACTATGCCATTACCATTGCCTTTATTTCGTTTGCTAACACGCTGTGAATTTCCCTCCAGGTACTTTTGAGTAAGTGCTCTAGAGAGGGAAATCATGAATCCTGACTGTGCTGTCACACTGTAAAAGCTGTCCTGAAAGCATGAATGCAAAGCTGTTAAATTTAGTGGTTTGACATAAATAATAATCAGGTTAAGCATGAAAGTAGATGAAGGGATCCAAACAATGTAACAAGAGGCTATTAAAATAGTCACAGCCTTCCAAAACAGCCTCAAAGGCTGGAATATAAGTTGAAAGAATAAATGAAGGTAAGTGTTTTTAATTCTTGTTCAGTGCTTTAATCCAAACAGAAACTCCATAGTACTCCATAGTTATAGGGGAATCAGCCCTGATGATGAAGATCTCAACTAGCCAGGAACTTCTTTTCCTTTATGGGGAAGGATCAGTAACCAGTGAAATCCATTATTCAATGCGGGGATAGTAATGGTGAAGAAGTCTAAAGACCGCCAGATGGAAAAGAAAAGATCAAAACTGAGGAACACCATCCTTATTAAAGGCTTAGTGAAAACCTGTCCTCTTCTTAAATATCCTGTGTCTTGGACACCTTTATGTGTCCAGCTACATGGGTAGACACGTCTTAAAACTGAAGAAAATCCTGTATCTCACCTTGATGAGTAAAAAATACAAATATTTCTGTTTAAATGCACTCTTCTCAATAACACTAAAGTAGTAGCTTTAAAATATCCATGGACTAAGTGCAAAAAAAGAAAGAGAAATATCATCTTTGTAATTCCAAAATAATACACAAAACAGGAGGATACAATTGTATGTCTCGCATTTTCAAGAAAAACATTTTTATATTTCCAGTGATCCTTGCTCATTCCTAACATGGAAGCCCTAGATTGAAGAGATATGGGGAGACTGTCTTTAATTATATTAGACAGATAGAAGGTACCAAGTATCTATTGAAATTCAGTGACGTCATCCTTATCTGGTACCTTTCTTTGATACATTGATTTTCTTTGACATCCTATCAGAGATGGTATAGATCCAATCTCTCTGGACTTGGCAAGCGTGTGACTTGGTGCCACAAAGGGTACTAACAGTATCAGTTAAGCAGGAAAAGAGGGGGATTAATACAACAACCAAAGGGGACAGAACTTACTAAAATGAAGATAAGTGCAGGTGGTTAATCAAAATATATAAGGCTCTAAATTTATTAGCCGAATTCTGCATGTACTGGTCTGGTCATACTTGCACTAAATAAACTGGTATAAAAAAGGGAGAGAAATGTGCCAATGAAATCTGGTGACAAAATTTTGCTTATGCAAAAAAAAAAAAAAAAAAAAAGGTAGAATGCCACATAAGAAAAACTAAACAATCTTGAGCACTGGAGCAATAAATACGGAATGAAATTTAATAGCAAAACATGCAAGGTCATACACTTCAGGGCTAGTAAGAATTATTATTCATTAGAATATTCATTGGAATTTATATAAGAAGTAACAAGACCCGAGTATTTTAATTAATCACAGCAGTACTTTGAAACAGCAGTGTCATCTGGCTATGAGAACAGACAAATGTTGGATGTTTAAGAGATGTTTCTCAAAAAGGGAACTGGAAAAAATATTCCAATTTCACTACTGTACTGTGGCAGGAGCACTAGCACACTGCCACCTATTTTCAAACCACTAAGCTGAGGCTTAGGGAAAGGGGTACAGAGTGATCTTCACCTCTGAGCAGTGAGCTGACAGCACAGCTTCTGAATGCAGCAACTCAGATCTTAAAAAATCTCTTGAGTTCAGATGAGCTAATATGAGATCAGAACATTTCCATAATGGCAGAGGCTGGGTTCAGTGGCCTGGAGATGCCTTGTTCCTAACCATGCTGGCTATGGCATTAGTCACAGTTAATGTTCAAGCAGTAAAACCTCCCGAATGGCTGTATGGAGCTGCTGTGTGACATCCTAGGGGTTGCCACCGCATGTGTTTGCGCTGTGAAAGTGCAACAAAAAAGACTGTGGTGCATCTACTAAGACTGGACTGAACTGAGGAGCTGTTCAGCTGAGGAGAAAAGAGAAGAAGCAGTATCAGAATAGTGTTTTAAATCGCTACACATTTGCAGAGATAAAGAGAATTGCATTTTATTGATCATTTCTCTACAGAAAAAAAATCTCCAAGCCCATCTGTAACGAGGTTGTTCTTAGGTTCTTGTACATGAAGATTCAATGCACAAAATCACCACGGCATGACACAAGAGTTTAAACTCTGGCACTGTGGGAATATTAGGCCAGTGATGTGAACTAGATTTCTGGCTCTTCATGATGATACAAGACTGAGGACACAGTTTTGGAGTAAGAAAATTTTCCACTAGTCGAAAAATCTTCTGTACCCTGAGAGAGGGTTTATTTAAGTGAAGGGGATATCCTAGACCATTTGCTTTAGTGATTAGCAGAACTTCTAGAATATAACATCCGTAGAGATATTTTTTTCTGCTCCTTCACAGAGACAGCATGGTTTGGTTTGGTACTGTTCACTTCATATCATAATTAATTATAAAATGTAGAAAAGTATCTGTTAGGTGTATGGCCTGGAAATGAGCCACGCAGAGGCATGCTGGAAAAGAGGGAAGCAAGGCTGGGAGTCTGTGTGAGCTGAACAGAGCCCTGTGTGTTCACTATCAGAAAGAGAAGTTGTAGTCCTCAAGAAGTCCTGCGGGATTCTTAAAATCCCCTTAATATCTAACGTTAAAAGGATGATAACACAAACTCACCTTAGGCACTGGCACTGCACGCAAGAGTTTAGGTGCTTTGAGCATCCCTCTGAGCAGAGAGATGAAGCACCAAAGCCAGCAGACAGTCACAGAACCAGTACAACTGCAGCCGGGGGACAGCAAGAACAGTGAAGAAATTGTGCAAGTGCTTTGGCCACACTTGAAAGGGGAAGGGAGAGCAAAGATACTGCTTCCTCTCACAGGGGCCTCTTAAGTGAAAAGGAAAGGGCATAAGTGAACACTGCCAAACCATTCTTGGTGTAAGTGGTAAGTTTTGAAGTCTTCTGACCAAGGAAATACTTTTTCCTTTACCTTAGTTTTGTAAAACTTCAATCAGGAGCACTATTTAGCTAATGCAGAAGCTTTCTGAAAAAAGGAAAAGTCCTTATCCGAACTATGTTTTTCACTGTGATGCATTTTCCAACTGTTTTCCAGGTTGGTTAGTTCAGATCTGGACAAGACTGACTGTCTTGGTGATAAGAAGTCCCTGCAGGACTGGGACATGAATGCTTTTGAGTTTGCTCTTTCTCACTCACTGAGCTTCTGGAGGCGAAGCCGGAGTTTCTGGATAGGACCTAGGATTTTTGTCCAGTGAAATCTAGTAGGCAATATCAGGTCTATAAGTACTGGAGATTTAAAGTGCCTGTACAAACAGGCAGAATCATAGCACTGATAAATTCTTCTCACATAGAGAAAACTCTTCAATTTTGCATTTGCTACTGTCTCTCAAATCATTTTTATGTGAGAAAAAAACTCTAAAAAAACCTATGGTGATGCAATAATGGTATAATTGCTGTCACATTTCATGTTGGAAGTGACAGAACACAAACAGATTTTTGGTTCAGCTGAAAGGTTATTTTGTTATATTGCTGGCTACAAAACTCTAGTGCATCTTTTCCAAACACACAACATTTCAGTGCATGTGCTGAGTCTTCTGTCCTTTTCCCCATTCTCATTAATGTTCTTACATTTCTTAGAGAGAAAATGAGTGAAGAATGAACAAGAAGGAAGTCTAAAAGCCCATGAACACTGTAGAGAGAGTGAACAGGGAACAACCTTGCACTGTTCAGCATATGACAAGATGCAGAGTTCTCAAAACCCAACAAGCAAGAAGAAATACATTTTCATCTCCCAGCACACATACTCCATGGTGGAATTCATTGCCACAGAACTTTGTGGAAGACAACTATACGTCTATCTGTATCTATATATGTCCTAAAAAAGACTTGACAAGTTCATGGGTAGTATGTCTAGCAGTGGCTATCAAAGAGAATGATGTGGTGGACATCTCTGAACTTTTGTTTGCCAGAAATTGGTACATCAGAGGAAGAATCAATCCACACTTGCCTTGTTCCTTATATCTTCCCTTTGAGTATCCACCAGTGACCACTTTCAGAGACAGCATCTGAGGCTTTTAGAGCTTTTAGAGAGATTAGTTGCTACTTTTCTTTTTACAAAATTGACATTAAGGTAAATGTTAAAAATGGAAGTGTCAGAAGTGATTTTTCTTGCCTTAGAGTAACTAGTTTGCAGGAACTGGAAACCAATTCAATAAAAAATTAGAAAACATTTTTACTGGCAGGAAATCACTTGCCAAAGAACTACTTTAGGGAGACAATCCTCATGTCCAACTACTTCTATATTAAAAACAAATGTTCTGTGGTATTGAAAGCATTTCATTACACAGCTCGTACACCTTATCTAGAGGTAATTTCTAACAGATTCCCACTTGTTCTGCAACATAAGCTTTGAGGCACTCACTTACCTCGAGAGGCAATTTCATAAGTGAACTACAATCAGTTCAAAGAAAATTCATTTTTCCATCACTTTACACTCCAGCAAACTGATACGGACTACCCATGATGAAGTTTAATGCAGACAGCTTACAATGTATGGCACCTCTTTTCACATGGATGCATTATGTATGAATATCTCTTTCTTTTTAAGGAAAATATGTAGTTGGATGTTCCAAACTTTATAAACTATTTGTTTTCTCAGTGAGTTCACCCAAGAATGTAAGTACTACTTGCACACAAGAATGTAACTACTACTAGGTGCTGGCAAAATGTGGCATTTAATATTCAGCTTCACTAGCTTCAAAAAAAGTACCTGCACCCCTTCTGCATTAGGAAAGCATTCGTTACACAGAAAGAGGTGAGAACATCTTAAACTGGCTTTACCACTAAGAAAATGTTTTGGTTGCATCATAAGGTCATGGAAAGCCTTTGCATCGGCCACCAAGGGCTTTCAGGACTATCGCACCTGAACACCTTCAGGTCCAGCTCTCAGCACAGCTCAGCACTTGAGTTTGGAGCGCATTCAGGTACCAAAGTATCTCAGCGACAGAAAGGACATGGCAAAGCCTCCGCCATCTCAATTTCAACTTTAATGAAAGGCAGATTGGTATAGTTATCACCTAAAACCATAAACAGAGACAAATCAGATATAAACTGCACAACTGAAGGCTGATTGAAACGTTTAAGATCAAGCATGGTAATATGTAATTAGTCATGATTGAATCACTTAAGGCTAACTGCTGGTGCACTGAGTCCCAGAGGAAAGGGCTGTAATTTTGCAGTTTACTGGTATTTACCTTTCAAATTCAGTTCCTGCAATTTCAGTTTTGACTGAGAGGTTTTACTTTTAATTAGCATTTTTAAAATAACAGGTTGTTTCAAATGTTGTACAAGGCCCAAAACCTCAAAATAACTGCTCCTCTCTCTGGTAATATTATGAACAATTAGGATAAAAGTGTACTTTCTGGGTCCTTGAAATTTATCTAGTATCTAATTATCTATAGATGACAATTAATTGTGGTAAAAATTGGGTTTATATAAGCTTTTAGGGATTACAATGTTTGGAGAACTTTCCTTAGTAAAACCTCAATTTTTAGTGGTTTTATTTAGTGAAAAGATGTGCAATTTTCTAATCTTCATGATTTACAGTATCTATTTGGTAAAGAGAAAAAAATGTTTTACTAAAGCTGGAATGATTGAGCTTCTAAGATTTTTGCTTCTTAGTTTTAAAAATGTAACTTCAGTATGCTTTATATCTTCATCTACTAAGCGCATTTTCAGTTCCTGAGAAAAAAATGGGAAAATATTTGTAGCTACTGAAAAAGAAAAGCAAAGTCTGAAAGAGTGAACATAAATAAGAATTGTGCCATTGGTTTAACATAGAGTCTCATTATTAGAAGTGCTTTAGTTTTTTTGAATTCCTAGTCTAAGACATTGTCTGTCAAAATCAGGTCCCTGAAGACATTGCAACAGACATTTCAAAAGCGGCAAATTACTTCATATTATTATTATTACTAGGCATTATCATAATAAAGAACAAAAATAAATAAAGAATGAAAGGCCTCATAAGGGAGGAAAACAGTATACCTACAGTAGAAAGCAACAGAGACTTATGGAGAATCAGTTAACATTTTCCCATGCTTGCAAAGGATACTATTCTGACAAAATAATTCTTTTATCCTAACTTTGCTTTATGATTTTATTTCAAAGCTATCAATCTAATATGCTAAAGGAGTTACTTAATTTAGAATATTATTATATATGCTCTGTTTGCGACATGATCAAATTTCAGAAGTGCCTGAAATAAAAGGTAAAACGAAGCACCCATCATATATTATTAGTCCTTATCAAATGTATCATATGCAGAGCAATAGCTATCTCTATCTGAAATGCTGAAAGAATTGGACCATTTACACATCTAGAAAGTGAAAAGCAATTCCCATTAAAGATCGTGTAAGGAAGCAGCCAATTCATCTAACCAGACTGGATAAACTTATCAACTGATTGTATTCTGGTATTCTTAGAAACTCTGAAATATTCCTTTAGCATCTAGTAAGATAGGTAAGGCAAATTCTTACTATTTAACTGCATTCACAGCATGGTAACTGCAGAATATCCTTTATATTCCAAAAACAGTCATAGCAACTCAATGGAATAAAATACATGCACCTCCAAAAGAAGCATCTTAGATGCTACAGAAGTGAGTCACAGTGTATGGGAGAAATCCACACTCCCCTCAGCAAGGAAGACTATTTTCCATCACTGGTCTCCTGGAGCTGCAGTTTCCTCACCTAAACAAGAGATTTCCATCTCTGAGGTATAATATTTCATAGTTAACTCCTGACTAACACGTGGCCTGAGGCGCCTGCTTGCAGGGCTCTTCAATGCATTTTGAAGACTCGTGGCTGGCAGAGGGACTCTATCCCAACAAGACCAGATTTTCCCCTACTTACTTGCAGAAGATATTTCCTCAGTAAGTTTTTGTCTTCTTTGCACAGGCTTCACACCATAGTGTATCATTCAACCTCAAATCCCCTTGTTGCAGTAAAGAGCAGTGCTTGTTTTTTTGATGTCCCATTCTTTTGCTAGCTATTATTTACAGTGTTTCAAAAGCATATATGCAAAAATACTTACAGGTCCTTCTGAGAGGTTGCTGACCATTGACTAGAACCTACCTTTTTGTTGCCCGACATTCGCAGGGTCTTGGAAACATGCGGCTCTTCATTGCAACTTGGGGTTGGATTTTGTTGTTCAGAACTACACACTGTTTATATAAACTTCTATCCAACATATCGTTCGCCCTTATTTTTTATCTGCCTCAGATGGCTTTTAATGGCTTCTGCTATACCTATATAAAAAAAAGGAGAGATAAAGTCAGTGATTTTATTCAATACACATAGCATCTCAGAAAATGAATTGTAGCACTGCATTATTATTAGATGTGAAGGCAATGATGTATTTCTCCTGCCAAACTCTTCACAGATAATAAAAATTACATGCTTGTTGCAGACACACTAATTATGTGCAGTTATTGACAAAAAAAAAAATTGAATCCTTTTCTGAGGTGCAGATTAGTTTGCATTGAGCATTGAATGCTTCTGGCAAGGCATTTGTGAATTTTATTTTAATTTTCTTAGTAGCAAATTAGAAATATATTTGAAAACTATTAAATTTGAAATACAGCCAGAAGCTGATGAATTAAATTGATAGTGGAGTTTCTCCACCGTCTACCACTGACTATAAGGAAGGAAATTCGGCTTGCATAACCTGAGTTCAGTGTTTCATATAACAGGAGTATCTAGAGATGATAGACAAGAGCAGGGCTGTGCCAGCTGCTGTAGAAACATATGTAGCTATAATTTCTTTTCCATAGCTCCGTAAAAAGTGACTTTGTATTTACTATTTCCTTTGCTATCAATAGCAAAGCAGTGACCAGGAAAAAGGACAAAAAAAAAGGCATGCTAGAACAGGATAGGCCTCTGTCAAGCCCAAGTTTATGGAGAACATACATGTTTGTTCAGCTGACAAATGTTTTTCTAACTGGTTTGTCCTGTGTTTTTTGCCCTAGCATGAGCTCCCTCTCCTCTACAGAGCGCTCTGCCGCATGCCGGGGAAATGCCTGGCTCACGCAGGAGTAAATGGCAGGGACGGTAGCTGGAGAGAAGGCCCTATGACTGCTCATACTAGTAACAAAAGCAGAAGACACCTGTTTAAAGGAAGAAATACTGCAGCCCATCATACGGACCAGAAGACAGAGTAAAACCTTCATCTCTGTCCATGTGGCACTGTGTGATTCATATCGCACAGGAAAAGGGGAAAGACTCCCAGCCTCACAAATTCACGGGGTGCTTCTGGCCTTTCATCTGTACCAAGGCAGCGGTCCGGTACCCTCACCCAGGACTGTGGCCTCTGTCCTCAGCCCTGTACAAAAGGCAAACACCAAATCCCTCCCTGCCCAGGTAGTTCACGGCCTTCTCGCACCCTATACGACTCTGTCTCCCCAACATAGTGCTGGTCTCCAGCTTGCTTCTGCCAAATGATGTTTCACAGATGACTCAAGAGTCACTAGCCAGGTAAGGAAGGACAGTGGCTGGAGCAGGTCAGAAGAGGTGAGAAGATCCATGTTTCTGCTCCTGGTGACACGCTATCTATAACAGATCTTCCGACATGGGAGAAGACATCGAGCAGACCAGAGACCTGCCATGCCACCTGCCTGCTCCAGCGCTGTGCGGGCACGCAGCAATGCCACGGTGGAAAAGAAGGATCAGGGTGTCCATGTTACCACAGACATGCCTCTCTCCAAGCCAGTTCCCTCTGTTTATCTTCAGTGTCAAAGGGTCTGAAAAACGCGCGGTGTAGCTCTCCGCACAGCACAAACCAGACCGCGCCGTGGCGGTGTGCGAGCCGCGAGGAGCGACGCAGGGCAGGGAGCAACGCAGGGTGCCTCGGGGCAGCCCGAGGGCCGGCTGCCGGGGCACCCTGTGCTCACAGGCACAGGGGCTTCCTCCGGCCCGACGGAGCTGACACCTCCCCGGCCGGGCTGCGCTCCCCTGGGGTGCCGCGAGGCCTGCGCCATGGCGTCCGGCCCCGCTTCCTGCTCCGCAATGAGCGGCGGCAGCGCATGCTCGGCGCCATCCGCGTCCCCAACGCCAGCTCACCCTCGTCGCTCTTAATGAACTCCCTTCTCAAAACAGAAGATAACTGTAGTCAACCAGGGTCTTTAAAAGCCTTAAGTTTAGCTACAGCAGGACGAAGCGGGATCTTGTTTTCCCACTCTCTGTTTGCAGCAGAGCTTCTACCAGCATCGACAGTCTGCTGGAGCGGCCAGCAGAAAGAACAACATTCGCCCTTGTGCTCACCCACTCGTTTAAAGGAAAAGAAACGTCTGTTGCTCCTTTCTTTGCCTTGTGCATTTATGTAAGTGCATTACTTTACTCTTTTAGTCCCTGCCACTTCCTTCCTTCCCTCCATAAAAAAACATCATTGGCAACTTCTGTAAGGCAGATCAGTCATCCTCTGCAGAGAGATTTCATTTGCAATTCCCATTATCATCTTCAGACAAAACAAGGACAAAACCCATAAGGATATATTCATTGTTAATTATACTTATTATATAAACAGATTGTCACTTAGCACATCATTTAGATTACAAGAAAAAAATAATGAGGAAGCATTACATAGTCAATAAACAAACACACTTTAGGCTACATTACTGCAAACCACTTTCATCTACTGGGCGAGCATTAAAGGAATTGACAGTCCACAATTGAGTTAATTTCCAAATACAAATTAAACTTTGTTGTCTCTAAGTTGTCCTCTGGGAGAACACAATCAGAATTTTCTAAATCATTTCTCTTCCCTTGTTGCTTTGAACTTTTTTTCTTTAAAGGACCCAAGCATAAGGGAAAGCTTCCATTATATGCAAGGGACCATGGCATGACTATAGTAAAAGCACTGCCAAAATACAAAAGGGAAAGCATGTTAAAAAAAAAAAACCCTAAGCCAAGCAGCTTATTTATCTCTGTTCCATACTTCAGCAGCATTAATAGCATGTGCATATCAGTAGCCAGAACTATCTGGTCTGTAGACCTTCCCTGAGCCAAATACAGAAAAGGTGCTACAAAAGTGTTAACATAGCCAAGATGTGAAAAGTCAACATTCAAATAAATTTTAAGAAAGTTGATTTGGATAAATGCCAATTTACATGTCCTGGTCTGTTGGTACATAGGTAGAAACTATCCAAGCTCATCCAGGAGGCGGAGTCTTTTATAGTAGTGTTTTATAATAAGTTATATGGAGTAACATTTTTTCTAGGTAAGTACTTAGTCCAGTTTTGCCTTTTCAGTATCAGAATTGCTCATCATCACCTTGAATTTAATAAGCCACCTATATAGCACTCTTGTTTGGTCGCCAGCCTTCTCTGTTTATTTATAATACAAGATAGCTTACCCTTATCAGAAAGGTACTAATGAAACCAAATATTAACTCAAATCTCTTTAAAACTGGAATAAATTAAAAGAGATTTGCAGTGTGACCTGCAAACTAAAGAAAAGAAAACAAAAAGAAAAAAAGAACCATTAATAAATTAGGTGATTTTACAAACCTTTTAAATGACCTTTAGAGCTAAGTCACGGGTGATGGTTTTGTTTCCACACCATTGTGAGATAAGATGAAGAAGTCCAGATAAAAGAGCTGCAGCAAGCTCCCATGATTTGCCACATATTTATGAACTACTAAGAAAGTAGATGATAAAAGGAATTAATTCCTGATTTACATATTTTACTAATAAAGTGGCAAGGTCTTATGGAACAAACACAACAGCTGCAAATTATGTAATTATGTATCTGTATGCAAATTTGCAAACATCTCATAAATGTTGGAATACTATTTGCAATGCTAATAAAGTGCCTTTTATTGCCTCTGCATAATTCGTACATGTGATTCTGTGCCAGATGTCATTGCAGCTTGCAAAACCTTTATAGTCAGGTTAGCTGAGGTAGCACCCATTAACATTGCTCATAAAAATCCTACTTTTAATTAAATTATCTGCAGTGTCTCAGTAATTTCTCATTGTCTTCCTGTCCAAATCCGCTGGATGGTTTCTTTTTTCAAAATGAATGCACAAGTGAACCACAACCTCTAAAAGCACGAAAGCCTTTCTGCCCCACCCCAGCAATGGAAAATAATAAAAGACAGGCTGGCAAGGTATCATCTACCAAAGCCAACATCAGTTCCTCAAGGAACTGTAGCAGGGAGGCAGCACAGTGTGACGGTGCAAAGACAAACGGGATATTGCTTGTGACGAATTTGAAAATGTCTCAAAGAAGAATGAATATTTATTAAGATTGCAATAAAAGGGACACATCAGTGAATCTCCCCTTCAGCCTGTATCTATACTGCTTACTGAAAGCTACTAGTTGGGATCATTTTTCTTTTCTGTCATTCTGTGAAAGACCCAGTTTAAACAATATCTTCTGCATACATCTCTTTATCTTAAGCCAACGGACTGGGCTGGAAGGCCAAAGAAAAACAATGGTGAGAAAGAACAAACCTCAGCATTACCTACTTCTCCCCCTGACAGTGATCTGTCACGTTGCTATTTGCGTTAGTACAAGACCCCACAAAGTACAAACAGAGCAACGAAACAAGTTTGTCTCTTTTTAACAACGTCTCGTTAAAAAAAGCTTAGTAAAAACTTTATGATGCCCTTGATTTAGTCCACTGTCCAACCAAGTTTATAGCAGGGAAAGAAGAGCAGACTCCCAGGCAGCCCTGGGAGCACAATCCCATTAAGGGCTGGGCCAGCCAGCGCGTTCCCAGCACGGGCACGGATTTATCTCCCTCAGCAGCAGGACACTCTGCCGCATTCGTCCCCTTCCTGACCAGGCTGGTCAACACACTTATTAAACACCTTGGAGTCGAGAGAGTAATAACATTTTCTGCGGAAATTATTTTACTCAGAGTTCAGTATGAACCATGAAATCAGACTTCTCTATAGAGCTGGGGATAAATACAGGTTTGCCACAGGGCTGAACCTTCCAAAATGACTGGCTGCATGGTATCCTACATCATTTGCTGTGGGGAAGCACTTTTTGACACTCTACATGAAAACATATTCAGCACAAAATACGCCCTATCTATAGCTAATCTTAGCATAAATCTGGTATTGTTGGATCAAGATCCAGTGTATAGCCAAACAACCTCCAAAATGGAAGTTTTTGCTTTAAACTTATTATCTAGTATTTTCTTTTTATATGTTTCACTTCATTGGATTTTTCCACTAAAAACAAACAAACAAACAAACACACTCAGTCAGGCTTCTGGATGTCTTGAATTTGGGGACATTATCTTCATTCCAGGGGTTATTAATGTGAGAATGAATAGGTGAGCATAGCTAAATAGTTCATCCAGATATAACTTTTTGTTTTTCTTGTTTTCCTGGTAAAGTCACATTTTATTTGCCAAATAAAATATGACAAACTTTCATTTACACCATGGTTGAGGAAATATGCATAATTGCTCTAGGATACATTTTTAACTTTCTAGAGATGCCTGTGAATCTGTGAAGTGGAAGAGGCCAGTTTAACAGGAGCTGGGATATGAACCAAACTTTAAAAAAAATCCAAATGGAGCTATGACTTGGCCATTTTTATCTCCCATCAAAAGCAGATGAGATTGGGTACACAGATACTTTAATATGGAAGTCATATAAGGTGAAGTAGAACCCAGGCATTTTTTTTTCATAATTTAAGAGGTGAAAAAGAAGGCACAGAGCTGAACTCCATGACTAAAAGTGAGAGATACTCCCAAGTTGTTTTTTAAAAGCTTCCAAAAATAAACTTCAGATTCAGTCAGAATTAATAGGGTCAGAATTTCCACGCCAGCCAGCGATACCAAGAAGAACAGAGATGTAGTGCTAATGCACAAGAACGATTTGTCTTCCAAGATATTTATATAAGTCAGGCATCCGTTTCTTCAACCTTTGTGCCTGCTTATTCACAGCAGTCCTCTACGGTGAGCAGGACAACTCACACAACATAGGCCTGAGTAACACGAGGACAAATCGAGTCTTTCCATGTTTTTAGCTGCATGATAGTCCAAACTGTGGAATTTATAGCCATATATTGCAAGGTTTGGAAAAATAAGACGCTAAAAAGCTTAGGAAAAATCTGATACAGACTTCCAATTTTGTTGGAATGAAGTTATGTATATTCTTTCATGACTCTGGTTCACCATTTGGTCTCCTTGACGTATACTGTGGCTTTTGTAGAGTACCGAAGTTTGTCAGCAGTTTTCTGCACATGTCATGGAAATTTTACACAGGTTTTGTTCAAATCAAAGAACTAAGATGAAAGACATATATAAAAATAATTAATTTTCAAGTTGAGAATACCGTTCTAAAAATTTAACTATTCTTTCACTTAATTCATTCCTTAATTGTGATTTTGGAATATGACAAACTTGCAAAAAGAGACTTCATTTACCAACTTTACGATTAAAAAAAAATACTAAATTAAGTAGTTACTTTGCAAATGTATTTGACTTCAATTAGCATGACACCATATTTATATCAAAAATAAAGAAAAATATGAAGGAAAAATTTGAGCCCAAGCTATCACAAAACAAATGGTTCCTATCTCTGTGAGTATTGTCTGACCTGTAGGACAAGAGGTAAAGACCAACACTAAAACATAGGTCTGAATTTGAGGAAAAACTTCTTGACTGTGAGGGTGACAGAGCCCTGGAACAGGCTGCCTGGAGAGGTGGTAGAGGCTCCTTCTCCACCGCCTAGATGTGACCCTGTGCAAAGCGCTCTTGTTCTGCCTGCCTGTGCAGGGAGGTTGGACTAGATGCTCTCCAAAGGTCCCCTCTAACCTTCATCATTCTGTGGTTCGATATCGATCAAGTTAACTAGCTCCCAATAGTTTGTAATCTTACAAAATAGAATTGTTTCACTGCTTCCCTCTGTTAACAGTGTCTCTCATTTAACACTGATGGCACCAGTTAGCGCCTTTGCAAACCAACATGAATACTACAGTTAAAGTGAAAAGGGAATACACCACTAATAACAGTTAGTCAAACCTTTGTCCTGTTCTCTTGCGCGTTTCTTTGTAGTTTCGCATGACAGAAATTCTCTTCATTTTATTTCCCAGTGCTAAAGATTTGGTATTTTCCCTGAAACCTATAGCCAATTATATTGCCTAAAATGTGTGAGGACCACAGCTGTGTGAAACTCTGTGTATATGAGTTATTCAACACTGGAATTCAGGAGAAATCTTGTTCTGTAATAGAGTTTAATCTAAGGTCTTGGTTTAAGAAAGTGATACAACTGTTTTCTCTCCCAAACAATTCTCATCAATTTGTACTTAAGTCTGCAGTACAAAAATAGGTTTGCCTCTCATGGTTTCATTACCTGACCTTCTTACAGTTCAAGGTCAAGTAATTTTGGTCTCAAAGTCCTTTGGCTCATTAATTAAATACGATGTTGAAATCAAATCCATCATGGGACAAGGTAGAGGTGATGCTTCTGTTGCATCTTTCAACCTGCTTTTAGCATATTCTTTTGTTTGAGCCGATTCTCTGCATCGTTACAAATTCCAGTCAGTCAAAATAAGACTTGGGATTTTTTACATGTAGTTACCACTATGTTTCCTGAGTGCATTAACGCTGACGTATCTTTATAATAATTATAAGAGGGAAACAAACCTCAGAATACCTCAGAACACAAACAGGTTGGTGCTGGATGTCCTGAAGGGAGCGAGGAGAGGCCGCTCGCACGTGAGCTGCTGCGCGCGCCTGCGTGGCCGGGCACATGCACCCGCACACAGCCCTCCCTGCTCTGCTCACGGGCTAAGAATCCCCTCTGACTCTCTCCCACTGAAACAGAAGAGCATCCCAGTAACAATGAGCAGCAGGGTCCCAAAGATTAGGAAGGCAAAACGGTATTTTCCCTGCCACTGAACATTGCTTTGATATGATTAATGCTGTCTCTCTCCTCACCTGCACTGCCTCCCCGCTGCACACAGACTCGGATGCGAGGCCATTTAGGCAGGAGAAAATTCCTCTGTGGATTTACATCCCTTTTGAACGAGGTTCGGAGGCAGCAGGAAGCGAGGGCTTTCTGGGGAATTCTGAAAACACCGAATCCCTCCCCAGATACCGTAACCAAACTATTACGAACTTCCAAAAGCTGCTCCGTGTCTTAATATAATTAAAGCAGTCTTGGCATTCTGGCTTCCTACAACAGCTCTTTACCACTGCAAGTAACCTGTCTGAAAATTCAGTTCCTTGGTAGGAAGCAGAGACTGACAGCTGGTGAATAAATTTAAGATTAGTTTATTTTTATAACTGGAAAATAACTTTCTGACATCCTGGTGGTCCACAGATTGCTTCCAGGTTTTTTCTGTTTTAATGAAAGATAAAATATGACTTGGATTCATGCTCAGGCAATTTAATTTTAGCCAAATTGCAAAGAAAAGCAAATGCCAGATATTATTCTAAACTTTAACCTTCTGAGTTACTGGGACATTTACCTTACACAAAAATTATTGCAATAATAATAATACTTCCAGGTTTAGAACTGATTTACCAGGAAATTAATATTTAGTTTTATGAACACAGTAAGCAGATGGTACCTATTGTTGAAATTATCACATAAAAATACAGGCCTTTGAACTTGCTTACTGTGTCATGCAGTGATGCTTTTGAAAGATTGGGGTGATTGCTTGACTTCTCTGTTTTTTGGGTTTTTTTAACAGCTATTTTAGGTCTAGGGCACACAACCTAACTATGATGACTGTAGAGCTACAGGAATGTGGAAATTAATCACTTTCATTCACTAAAAGGAAAGAGCATATTAATATAAAAGCTGTATACAGGTGCTTGAATTATGGTCTGTCATTAGGTTCATCAAAATCAGTAATAACCTGAAAATAAGGAATAATTTCCAACCTGAATTATGTCAAAGAATGCAGTACAAACTTGTGGTCCCACCTTAGCTAACACTGAACTTCCCTTTAGTTTCTCAAAGCTTCGATTTCATCTTCAAACTGCAGACTTGCAGCTACACAACCGTGCGAACTGGGGCAGCAGCTGCAGAGAGCGGCTGCCGACCTCCCACAGCTTCCACATCCCCCTCCACAGCTCCCACATCCCGCTTCTGTGTCCCATGGACACAGATAGGGTCACTCTCCACACACTGTCTGTGAGGAAAGGGGCTGCAGGAGGGAGTGCAACTGCACAGCAGAGTTTGACCAATTTCTATTTCTAAAAGGACAGATACAGTAACTGGACTAGGTATTTATAAGGTCACGGGCAACCCTGTAACCCTCTCAGGTGACCAAAGACCTAAGAAAATCCTTGGGTATTAGACATGTAAAGTCACTTTTTTATTTCCACCACATAAAGTCATGCAGAAGGGGGAAATAAACATTGGAGGACAACTTCACACTTCATTTAATGAAATCTCGCCACTGAAAGAAATTGTCAGAGAAACTGTTGCTGAACTTAATGGGATCATATGCGCACCTGCAAATAATTTGACCCTCTTTACACACAATAATAGTAATTTTATCAGAGACTTCCCAAACTACACACCCCTTAGAACATGTTCTAAAACCATTTAAAACTCAGGTTAGTGGCCTGATTTTCAGAAAGCTGCTTCTGCCAGCCACTCTTCATCTCTTTGCTGCAGGAATATCAAAGCAACTAAATGAAAATATTTGTCCGATTTATTCAGAATAGAAAAATAAGCTGTCTATGAGCCACTGAGTGCCCAGCAGGGTGGAAAATGAAAGTAACACAGTAAGTATCTAACTCTATAAATGGGAGTTTAATCTTAGGCACAAAGAAGCAGTCTCCTTACCCCACAACTCCTAACCTCTGCCATTTCATCTCAGGCCAGGCTCTTCCTCAGCTAAATGGAAAGGGATTTGGATTCCACAGGTCATTTAGATGTTTTTGGACTCTCTCTCTCTCATTACCAGGAAGGGAATTCAATAAGGTAAGTATGAGGTTTCTAATTTAGCTGTCTGGATTAACTGCCTGAAGTTAAGCTGGATAAATCCAAACTCGGTTTGGAAAGTCTTGGCCACACTCTTTACATCACAGAAATAAAGCCAGCAGTACTGCACTTCTACAAAGGCAGAAACATCCCCAGTGGACTTCTAAAACCACCCTTAATTAGAATTTGGTGGAACAAAAAATGTTTCTAACTGTTTCTAAAAATGATACATTCCTTTCTGAATAAAGCCGAAAATTGCGATTAAATCACTGCTCAAAAGTGGGACCACGTACCATAGGGTACCAACGGAGAAGTGATGGAGGCTCCTCCCAGAATCCTTGCCCGGGAAAGCTGGCTCGGAAATGAGGAGCGGTTGACAGCGGGGCCGGGCAGGCAGCAGCGCCCCGGGCAGGTTTCTGACTAAACATTCAGCTGGAGCAGCATCAGAAACGAAACCTCCAACACGGAAACCACCACTGGAAAGTGCCTTGATGCCTTCTTATTTTTATAGCTACGTGACCAAATACTGCATCTGGTTTTCTGAAAATGGCATACTATTTCAATTAGGCACTATGCATCTCAAACCACAAGAAGTAATATAAAAGAGGAGCCCTACAGGTTTTTAGATCAACCTGGCCTCTCATCAAGATAATTATTTGCAGAGACATTCGACTGCAAACAGTGGCCCGGTTAGAGGCACAGAGCCTGACTTCCCTGGATGCAGAGCTATCTCCAGTTCCTGCTCTGCTTTCACTGCCCTATTTGCCAGACTGGTGGGTATCTGAGAGAAAACACCTTACGACCGGGCTCTCCTCACTCGTGAGTATTTTGGTTCTTCTGCAGCGCCGAAGGCTTGGAGCACAAACCTAACAAAGAGCATTTTTTTGCTTTCTGGTTCACAGTTTTTGCTCGATTCTCCCCCAGACAGTTCCCTTGCCAGGACGCGGAGCAGTGAAGAGCTCTCATTATTTAAAAGGTTCTCTCTGTAAGAAGCAATTCTACTTCTTTCCCAAGATCGCGTTAGTTTCCTGTGAGGCAATGGGCAGAATTTGCTGCTATTATCTTCACTGTGCATTTGGAAAACTTCACACTGTCCCAACATGCTGAGGTCTAAACATTACCCTGTTTTCACTTCATTGCTTTATCTCCTAAAAGGTGGGACCCCTTTGAAAACCCATAGGGATTGCTGCACTAAGCAGTGAAGAGGTCTGAACGGTCCTGAGCATGTCAGGGAAAGCTCTGTCTCTGACAGCAATAGCCCAGGAATTTTACATGGGATTGCTTTATTTCTTCCCATAAATTGCACAAATCCCTGAGTGCATGTGCACACACTAAAATCAGTTGTCAAACTCCCAGCGATTCCACCACAGCCTGAACTTGATACTTGAAAAACAAAGCAAAGATTCAATCTTTCCTAGTCTGTGGGCAAAGAAAAGCAAAAGAAACAGAGCAGAAAGGTGTATTTCCCTATCAACTCCTGGAGGCAAGGTGCTTCAGCGAGGTAATTTAGCACTGAAATTACAGTGTCTTTTCTTGGAAATATCTGTGATCTTCACCATCTGTTTCATGCGATAAAATAAAGTTGTCGATTTGATGCTGAGTCTTCCATGTCAGAATAAAGGCCAATTCCAATTTGCATCAAGCAGCAAAGAAAGAAGTAATTATAAATTATAATGAAAACAAGCACACAAGCTTCCCCACATTTTAATGAAGCGCCGGTGGCTGCGCTGCTGGTTTCACAACTGCTGGTTTCCAATTCCGATGCTGCTACTCGCAGGCCTGCGCTTCCGGGGGGTCAGGACGAAGCAGGCGGGAGAGGGAAGAGCTCTAATGAGCTTCCTCACCCCACAAAAATTATCCATCGAGCTGTACAGGGATCATTCAAATGAAAACAAATACTCAATAAAGCAGATAATGGGCTGAAATCTTATTAAATAAGATGGCCCCAAACTGCCCAGCGAAAATGCCAAAGCAGTGACACATAAATGCTTATCTGTGCTAGCAAAGGAAGAAAAACAGCAATACGGTTCCATGTATTCTATACAGTTTTATGGTGGTCTGAAGTACTTTAACAATAATTAACTATTTTATGTTGTAGTTTCTGGTTTGAAGTTTTATTTCAGCTTCGAATCCCAGAGTTTATGATCTAGTATCCTTGTTACCCTCTGAATCTGTCAGCATCAGCTTATATTTTCTGTGCTGAAAGAAGATACTGAAATGGTAGACTCTGGTCTCATTTTTAAAAGGTCTAGTAATGGTTACCCGATGACCAGAATCCAGACGTGTGCACACACATATGTGCACACACAAACACAGTTCAGGGACAGTGCAGATTTCATGTTCCTTGAGTTTTACCCATCACCATTGGAAGGACTGTTCAAACAAGAAGCTCAGAAACTCTCTCCAGCTTAAAAGAGAGTAGTTTTAAAATAAATACAGTACTTGAAGGTTTTGCACGCGTGTACATGTGCGCTCTTTTAGTGTCACTTACCATGGAAAAGTCTAGAATGGAGCGGGAGGGCTGACGTCCTTTCCAACCCAAGGTGCAGGGATAGTTACAAGGGACAAAATACCGCGTCGCCTCCCTCCGCATGCCCGTGTTACCCTTCACTGTCTTGCCGAGTCCAGCAGTGCCCGCAATGCGCTGCTGACAACGACTGATCTGGGGGCAGCAGCTACTCAAGCCGAGGCAGCTCCGCGCGGCTCCTCCCTCCTCACCCCGCCGGGAAGCCCGTGCTCTCCTTCCCGCGCGGCGACAACCCCGGTACCTCGGCACACGCGCACGCTCGCGTGTCTGCTTTCCTCTCCCGTTTCATGCCCACGTGACAGGGAGAAGGCCGGCTAGGAGGCTGCTGTGAGGCAGCCGGGAGGTTCTGCCTTCTCACGGCGAGTTCCTGGGCGGGTCATCCCCGCATTTCATTCACCCTCCGTCTAATGTTGACAGGCCAGCATTAGCAACCGCAGCATCAACCTGTCCTCGCACTGTTAGATTTCAGAACTGGGCATCTATCACTCTGAGCACTGAATGATCCTTAGAATTGCAAAAGCAAAGCCCTGCCAGGCCTCTGGGTCGAAAGAGGAGCCAAGTAGCGAGGAAGCAGGAGGAGCCCCCTCGGGCTCTCCAAGGCAGCCGCTTCCACGGACAGCCCGCGCGCTGCTCCGGGCAGAAGGCTCTGCCACGGGATTTCCGCCTGGAGTGCGGGAGACCGCGACTGCGCAGTTCTGAGCCACCATTGAGGCCAGTTCTTCTCACAAGGCTGAGATCTACGGATTCATCCCGATGGTGACGGTGACTCTGTTATGTATGCTACTCCTGGCACTGCTACACACCGCATCTAGAGAAACCTGTGCTCTTCCTGAAACCAGCCTTTCACACATTTGGAGCAGAAGGCAACCGATCCGTGGAGCAGCAATGAAAAACAATTGTTTTATGGCTGGCAGTTTGGAGGGAAGCAGCCCACAAGCCAGGACCTTGTGCTTTCGCTGAATGAGTGACAAGGAGAACAGGACGGGACAGGGCCCACACAGACCTTCCCTCACAGACATTCCTACCACAGAACTACGTCCCTAGGAACACGTAATGAGATTAAATAACAAGAATCTCCTCATAACTGCTGAAAATACAAATTCAGTTCCTTTCTATTTTCTCTTGTTATGAGGTGGGAAACCCGTGATTACTTCCAAGCATCGTAAAATTACAAGAGTGAAATTGCATTCTGTGGCAGCTTTTCCCCTGTCAGAAATCCTAATAACAAAAAGCCAGATCTCTGTGTTGGATGACACCTACATTCAATTCTTGTCGCTGATTTATTCTGTCATCTTGACAGTTAAACACTTTCTGCCCTAATTCTTCCTCCTGCAAAATGGAGGTACTAATCTCTAATTCCAGGTAGGGTCTTTCATCAGCCGTGGCTATAACGTGCCAAGTAATTACTTGATATTACTCCTAGGCTCTTCTAATTCTCTTTTATTATGTGTCTTTTCATAATTTTGGATGTATTTTGTCAACTCTGCACAAAAGACGTCTATTTCCTTGATCTAGTTCAGCTTAACAGCCACTAACTCATGCCTCTAGAGTTTAATTTCAATATAAAGTATCACTGACAAAACTGCACTTCCCTCATTAACCAAGGACATCTGCAAATAAATGGCAAAAAAAATCTGGTTATATATAAGGCTATCAGGCACTTAGCAAGCTTTCCCAATATCAGGAAAAAAAAAAAAAAAGGCTATGTGAAAAGTGGACAAAAAATATCAACTCTGAATCCAGTTCTCCAACCTGAATTCTCAGGGTGGAACTAGAACCCAGGAGGCTACAGAAGCAAATGCCCAAGTTTCCCCAGGTAATGTGTTGTCTCAATCTTTGTCACTACTAATATTTCAGTCAGGGCACAGATGGGATCTACTGTCATCAACAAAATACACTAATTAAAATAGCAAGAGACCTAGAAGCCATTTAGCACATTGCTGGTCCATCCTGCAATACTATAAAGGAAAGAAATCTGAAAAAAAAACTTGCCTTTGTAAGACAGTTAAAGGAATATGATACAGAGGCATAAAAAAGTGACAGCACAGGCTATTCCAAGGGAAGTAACATGAAATCCTATCCCCAGCTGTGATAATATTAATACAGTGACCCATGACTACATACAAAGCAAAGTGGAAGTTATGATCCTAATGATTAGACATAAAAAGGTGTTGAACCAGAAAAAAAAAAGAAAAAGAAAGAACAGAAGGAAAGAGAAAGGACTTTAAGCCAAATCCAAACCCACAAGATGGATAAAGTATCTATCAACTCACTGTTATTTGTTTCTGTCATAGCTGTCAGTCAGTGACCTTAGTTGAGAGATTGGAAGCAATACTGTATGTGTCTGCTGGTAGAAACCACAGAATTGTAACTCCAGAAAGCAGTAACTTGTGAGTATGAGAGAATCAAGGGAAATGTTTTTGCTGAGACCTGAAAATGAAAATATATGGGATGATTTTCAGTTACTCCACACACAATCTTCCATAACAATCATTTTTCAACCTGTTAAATGCTCAAAATCAGACACCTTAAAAGGGACAAAATTCTCCCACAAATGTCAGTTCAAATCTCTGACTATTTTTGGAAACCATACACATATCTTCCTGACTTCAATTAGTTATTGGAGGTAGGCTGGACGTGAGATTGAGTACAAGGGAAATTTAGCTTCAAAATGGGTGCATGCCCTGCTATTATACACCATCTACTTTGTCCCCAGTGAAATTCACACCAGCTTCTTGAATCATCTAAATTTTTCTTGCCATAGTTCCCTATCAGGCAGAGAATTTGCCTATCAGACCACAGTTTCTATGATACAGAAAACAAACAATATTGAAGAGTAGGTTTAAGCTTCTTTCTCCCGTCCTCCAACCACAATTATGGGAAGCAACTCTTTTTTTTTTTTTTTTTTTTTTTTTTTTTTCCCTTTCCATATAGGGAGTGAAAACCTCATTCCTTAGAATCTGTGCTGGGGCTCTTGGTCGATTCTGTGGCGCCGCAGCTTTGCTCCAGCACCACCTTCTCCAGGTCTGCTGGCAGGTTGCCTGCAGCCTGCAAGCAGGGGTACTATGAATTCGTAATTAAACATTGGAAGTCTCCTTTGCATCTATTTGTTTGCTAAAACACTTATCAAACATGGAGATTCAGCATGACAAAACAAACTTGATGATACTTGTGGATATTAAGTGCATCATTTATGCAGTGTATTGTATCGTGCCTTGGGCAGGAATGCATTTCCTCTCTGGTAAAAGACCTGGTAAATGCAGAATTAACATCTATGAGCTAAATTATTGCTCCATAACTAGCAGTTTTTCTTATATTCCTGTATCTCTCGAGGAGGCACTACTTCCTCACAGGAAAGGAGGGAAAGTGCGGATTACTTGCTATCAAGGTGGCAAGGAAATCAGCAGTGACTCCTGGGTGTGGGAGCAGAGACAGGGAGAGGAGACCAGAGTCATGAACCAGCTCTGGGAGACCCTGAAGAAAGAGGAGACCGAGGGGACAGCTCTTCTCTGACATTCACCTCACAGAATAAAGCTTACAGAGGACTCACAGGGAGAGCTTGGCCATGTGCCGAAGAGGGGTCACATAGCATGTGCAAGAAGAAATGATCAAGGGCCATTGGAAGAGTCAGAGCTAGGGAGTCTGTATTTACCTTCAAGAGAGCATCTAACTTCCACATACTACCCTGCCATCTCACTGAGGTGTACTGACTACACATACAGACTCACTGCTTTCAGTGAGTTCAGATTATCACTCTCACAATTTAACATGCCTCCGTTATGTAGACAGATGGGTTAAGAGATCAGCTGGGACCTCTGACGGCCTGCTCTGAGCTCCTGTATTGCATGGGCAGAGGCATACCCTGAATTCTCGTGTGAAGCACAGCATAGATTTTAAGGAAAAAAAATACAATCATCTAAACTGTTATATTTCCATCAAGGAAGTATTTCCTTAGGATGATTTCTACAATACTGTTGTGAGTGTAAGAAACGCTTCAGTGTCAGCAAAGCATTCACAGTGTGGCCCTGGAAATAAGGGCTATTAAAATTTACTGATCCACGCTTCTTTGGGGGTTAATCCTTGGGTCAAGGGTATTTATTTTTAATATATGCACACAAGATAGGAGTCTATTTTAATGCATTTAAAATTACTCATGTTCTAGGGCAAAAGAGATCTTGTAGAGGTAATTAACATTGTAAGACCCAAGTGACGATGCTGGAGGGCATGATAGCAAGCAACATACAAGCAGCACCGCAGTGCGCAGCCCAAACAGTGCGACGGTCGGGATCAGTTTCCGTGGAAGTCTCCAAGACTGTATTTTTACGTACAGTCTGCACTGGGGAGTGGATGGCTGGAAAAGATAGTGCAACTCAGCTATGCCTGAAAATACACTTTCAATAGGCCTAAATAGATCCGCTAATAAATATTTTTACAAATGTATAACTATATCCAAACTGCCTGCTGTTGGAATGACGATTTTTTTTTATCACACTGGAGATGATCTCTAGGCCTCTTGACGGTCTGCAGTGAGTGAAAACTTGCAGCCTCTGAAGTTGTTAAGTTGGTCTCAGAATAAATATCAAACAAATGAAGGGACGCTATTAGTAGGTGCAACTAAATAACAGAACAAATTTCTGAAGGGGTTATTTCAAGCTCCTTTTTGTACAATACTATTTTATTTAGCCTTTCTATCAATTCAAGTTTAAGGGAAAATGGTGAAAAGCTGATTGGTGAGCATTTTATTAATATATGCATAATCCTTTCCCCAGGCTATGAGCAGGAACATTCTCTGTATATCCTTGCAATGAACTTATTTGCCTGAGATTGTCATCAGTGATGAAGCGCTGCTGATAGCATGTTTGCTGAGTCCCAGCATCCTTGCAAGCAAGAACAGAATCAGAAATGCTGGGGAAAATAGGCTATCCACACAAAAGACTCTGCATTAAAACGTCTGTGCATTAAAACGTCTGTGCAGAAATGCAGAATACTACTTTCAGAAACTGATTTTATGCTTTATTCTAAAAGAAGCTTTTGGCTTTTTGTTGCCACCTCTAAGTAAAATACATTCTGCACTGAAAGCTGAAGACAAAAAAGGACAGAAGGGTTCTGCTAAATTCAGGAGGCGAAAGCAGTGAAACAGAAGGCCAGTGCTAAATCTTGTTCATAAAAGACTGAGCAGAGTCAATGAAGGCTGGTCCAGATACTCTCCCTCATGGCCCAAGATGCATATCTCACATTCAGAGAGAGCATCTTTCTGACGCTTGCCAGGCACTCTGCTAGCACAGATTTTAAACACTCAGTCTGGTCCCGTGCAGTAAATAGCAAGAGTGGAGATTACCAGAGGCATTGACACAACAAGGGGAGTTCAGAAAAACTGCACAAGCTGGAACAGCAGCTGCAAAATGATGTGCAAAAGGAATAGGCTGGCAAGACAGAGAGGCACAATGACTCCAAAAAGTCAGGCGCCCTTTCTGGCTGTACCAGGGATGACTGATGAAACCATGAGCAATTATCAGACGTGTCCCTGCACCTCAGGCTCTCATCAGTAAAATGGAGATAATGCTGGCCTACTCCTTGTTTTTTGCAGAGGCAAATGTCTATAAGTACGTTTGCTATATACATGGAGGCCAGGCCAGATGTTATCTTTGAATGTCTTTGTACTAGAGTAATATGGAATGATAGATGTGTGATGCTTCAAAATTAAATAAGCTTTCTCAGAGGATAACTGAAATAACATTGCAGTGATAGGCAGAACAGCCTCCTTTATTAATCTGATTTTCTGCAGAAAAGCTTAAGTTGTCCAATGTCATTCCATGATTTTTAAAGCAAAACTGCAAAGCCACACAGATTGCAAATACATAGCAATATTCATATTCTATGAACTCCTGCTGTCCACAAGAAGATAGGAATCCAGTTGCATCTGCAAATTCAGTAATCAGACCAAATAAATATCTAAGAAGCAAGGCACAGCTGAATCACAACGCTGCCTGAATTCATTTTCCAACACACTGATTATCTAGCTTAGCGTGTAGTCAGTAGTGTAGTGATGAGTGTACTCTAAAATTTGATAAAGAACAGACTCTATTATTTTACTGGTTTCGTCATGGACATTGGGAAAAGTGGAATTTTTCGTGACACTCTGGTAAGATTAGTCCCTCGGTGAGTAGTGTATGCATATAAAATGAGGTTGTTTTCTTACTCTTGTGTAATTTTGTGATAGTTATTCGTACAGGAGAATCAACAAAAGAATTGCTCATTTTCAAAAGCAAAACTGCAGATGGTTAAACATATTTCCATATATCACAGAGCCAAATAGTAAAATTAATTCTACCAGAGCCCTGCTGTAGGGAATAGAAGGACACGTTGCATGTCTGTCCGTCCCGGATCCGGCCTCAGCATCCCTGCAGAAGAAGAGAGAAGCTGATGGTTTAGTCCCTTCCCAATCAGCACGACCCTCTGAGTTAAACCTGCTGGGAGGTCCCGCCGTGTGACCCCGTATCGCCACCAGCTGGGGAGCAGAGCAGCCCGGGAGCACGCGGGGCTCAGGCAGTCTCAGCGCCCCTGCACCTACGCGCACGGCTGGTACCAACCTGCGGGTAGTCCCCTGGAAAAGGAAGCACTCTCTGCCTCCTGGCTTGACTTCCTACTCAGCAGAGCCGATATCCCTGAGAACGTACACCCAGGAAAGGCTCTCCTGCCCACAGCTCACCCAGCAGCTCGTGATCGCGTTTCTTACCACTAGGATCACATGAATGCCTAAAGCATGGCAGATACCATGCATGTTTAAGCGTATGTGATTTTAGATGGGTCTTATTTAAGCTAACGTAAGTGAAAGACTGCTGATTGAGATTAGAAACACAGCAAACCAAGGCTGCCACCAGGGAACTTTCACTGAATGCGGGGGCGAGGGAGTTGTTTAAGTTTTCTGTTTGTGTTTTTTTTTTTTTTAACTTTTGCTCCCCATCAATAAGCTAAAACAAAGAACAGCAGCTCCTTGATACATAGGAATTTCTTAAAATGAGTGATAAAGCTGTTTACCCCATGCCCTTTTATGTCAACCCATTGCTGCCACATCAAAAAGTGGACAGGTTTGTGAGAGGAAGGGGGCCAGGCACATTTTGGCAGCAGGCATCTCCCCCAGGTGAAGCACATGGAAAGGTTGCCTAACGGGAGACCTGGGAAACAGCCTTTCAAGTCAAAGTTAAAGGGACTGAACTAATCCCTCCTGATTTGCCCTGGCTCTGTGAAATTACGCAGTGGCAAGCAGATTCTGATTTTTATAATGCCCAGGATGACAGTATTACACTCTTGCTATGTTATATTCTGTGGTTGGAAAAAAAAGCCTTCATATAAACAGAAACTGATCTATTTTCCAGGAATTGAACAGTTAAATTGGTACATTTTACTGTTTCCTGCTCTTTTATTGCAAGATTATTTCTTAAATGTAGGAGCTAAGATTTTGATTTTCTTCATGATAACCTGAGATGCACTAATACAAAGACACTAGATTTTTTCTCTTTAAGGAGCAGCTAGTGGAAATTTTTACTACCTGATCATCGTTTACAAGTCTAGCTTTTTGCATTGAATCATAGCACCATGGAGAAAATGGATCTAACTTTATCTGCAAAGTTCCAGAATCTTTTTCTTAAAAAACACCATTTGTGCCTGTGGAAACACAAAGGAGTAGGGAAGATCTCAATATGTGTCAATCAATAGATGACTGCCAGGATAAACTGCCTTTCAAAAATGCAGAGGTGTTTGTTTGTTTTCTATCCCTTTGCTTTGAAAGAAAAGGAAGAAGAAGAAAAGCAAAGAGTTCACCATGCCCTTGAATTTTGCCATTTCTCAGAGACACAGGTTTTCTTGCTTGGTGCTTTTACTCCCCAGGTTTGACAACTAAGCAGAAGTGGGGAAGGAGCAGCCTACATGAGTGGATCGCTTGTTAGGGCTGTATTCTCTGTCCCATTAACTTGCCTCAATTTTCCCCCTTTTCTTGCATGAAACTGTGATCATTTGGACTTTCACTGGAGAGAATATCAGTGATCCCATGAGAGTGTCATCAGGGTGTTCACCTCTAGTGCAGAGAACAAGACGGTTCATCACTGATCTAGCTCAGAGACAGCGAAGAATCTAACGTGGTTTTGTCATGTTTTATGCAGCTTTTCAGCTTGTTAGAAGACAAGACTGACCACAGTCAGTGGCCTTCTGTTTTGAACAGAAAATCTTCAGAATTCCTTCCAAGACAAACTGATTCAAATATTGGATGGCCTTACAAAATACAATTTATCAAAGAAAATCTGTTTCATTACTCACAACAAAATTCCCATCTGTGTGCCAGCAAGGGCTTTATGCTTTGGCTTCAGTAGTGACGCTTTATGAAAAATATTTCAGACAGGCACTCTGACCTTTGGGATCTGTACAGTACTGTACTGGTTCCAGGAAAACACTGTCCATACCGCTCCATACCTCGGCATCTGTTCCCTCTTTCTTTGAGGTACTTACCAACAGATGAAGAAGCAGGAGAAAAAACAGAAAAGAATGGGAGAACAAGATATGCTGCATGAGTTGATAGACTCGAGTAAAATGTGGGAAAAGCCATGTTCATTAGTGTATCCAAGCAGTGCTTAAATGAACTGCATTAGATGCACCTGCTTTCTGGACAACATCTAGAGCTGGTCGTGGGCTCTTCTATCCTCCTACCAAGACTTGCTTATGGGCATCAAGAGCATGTTTCCCATTGACCAGCTCTACTGACCCAAATGGAAGTCACTGCTGATTAAAACTACCAGACTGGAATCAAGGCATCTTTAAGCCACAAAACTGCAGGTAAATACTAAAGTAAATTTGAAATTTTCCGATTTTTATTCCTGCATCAGAATGTTGTAGCAGTGATGTAATATGCCATTACATGTGCCATGATAACAGTGTGATGTAATTCAGCAGCCAGTCTTCCTATCAACTCGTATTTGGATCTCGGGTAAAATAACTGTACTTCTTGCTTCTTCCATAATAGTTATTAGTACTTCTCAACATCTTTGAAAAGAAAACTAGAAATTCTTACACAAATAAATAAAAACTTCCAAATATATAATAATAAACTCCAAATATATAATAATAACTCCCAATATACTCCTTGCATGACTGTGGTCTTCATTGACTTCCCTTAGGATACAAACTGCTAGGACAAAAATGAAAGCATCTCCAGTATCTTTTTTGAAGCTGAAGTTGGTAGTAGAAGTGATGCTATGATCAAGATCTATCTTTTAAAAGAACAGATTTGTTTACATCATAGTGTTTGATGGTATCAAAAAAGAATTTAAGCTAAATTTGCTGATAACATCCTTATCTATCTTTTACACTTGCAGGCAGAACAAACTTGTATCAAAAGACTTCAAATCACAGACATCTGTCTATCATATTTTAACTGTTTTAAATGTAATTTCTTCCTAACCATTTCCTTCTTCAGCTAGTAAACAACTTAACTGTTTCACTGCAGAGTTTACAGAGTGCATCATTGGGATTTTAGACAGTCATACTTTGCTGAGTGGAAGCTTTTATTCACCCATACCAAATCTCTGTGGACTTAGAAAAATATATTTAGATTGAATAAAAGTTACAGTCAAAATAATCTTGCTATTTTAAACTCTGGATTTAAAAACAAAATTCCAAGACTTCAAGAATATCCAAAAGCTACAAGGGGATGGAGGTATCTGGCACAAGAGAGCTCTACTTGCTGAATACACTACATGATGCTTTCTAGCATCCTCAGAACTCTTTAAGATTGTTCTATTATGCCCATTTCACAGATGTAATGAGAACTAAGGCATATGAGATCAACATCAGAATTAAGAATATCTATCTTGCAGAAATATGCAAACAGACTAGTGATTAACCACCACCCCTGCCAGTATATTCCAACCTTATGAAATGGAAAAAAACATCCTGTAAACACAATAATCATTTATTTTACAAAATTACTCCTATGATTCCTATAATTAGAATTCAACTAATAATTTTCTTGTAGATTAAAGATAAATGGATATCTGTCTATCAGGTTTTAAGTACTTAAAATCTCTTCCTATATTTCTCCTTTTTTAATGTTTGCAAAAATCTGAAACATGATTACAGTTTAATATTTGGTACTGTTTTCATTATTAACCAAATTAAAATCTAGTTCACAGTCAGAACCAACAGAATTGCATTATTTCACATTGGTACAAAGTACATGTTAGACTACAGAATACTACTGTGCACAGAGTACACTGATGAAGTCAATCAAAATAGTTTTTAGTTCATTTCATTTTAATTTAATTAACTACAGACCATCCATAGAAGTCCTGATTCTGATCTCTAATGGTACAAATCAGGGTTTATTCTACCCAAGTCAGGGAGCTGGTGTAAAGCCAGAATAAGTTAGATCAGAATCAGGATCCCTTAATGTTCATTATCATTCAGAGTCTTATGGCCCACAATCCAGACTGGTTTAAATTTATAGCATGTTTGGGGTATTAACATCACGTTCTCATATTTACAGATGTAGCCAGCCCTGGACATGATCTTTGGCTGAGTACTTGAGGGAGGAAGAACAGTCTAGTCAACAAGCAAACTAATGCATAGCCTAAGCCACCTATTCAGTCAGAAATTATAAGTCACAGTAATAAAGAGGAAAAACGAATACCTTAAGAGATGGTAGTTTTTTCAACAAGTGAGACCAATAAAGATGAGGTCTCAATTGTCTTCTGAGCATAAAAACACCTCAATCCTCCTCATTTGCTCCTGTATTGTGGTAGGAAATACACAGGTACGTGTTTGAGGAGACAGCCTTGCCTTGTTACAAATGTATTGTTATTTTCCCCAGTTGGACAGACGCTTTCAATGTTATCTTGTAAGCACATACATTATTACAGGAGAGGCTGTTTTCAATTTCCTAAGCATTTAATAAATTCAGTAAACTGAGGCAACCCAATACCAGTTAGAAGTAATTATTCTGATCATTTCCATACTAAAATGTTTTGGTGAATACATATTTGCATTATTTCAGGGATAGAACCAGTATCTGTAAGGGAAAGGCACAAAGGAGGCCTGAGTGGGACATTTCCAAATGAAATCAATGTTGGAAGTTACTCTGAGACATGTCGATTCTCATGCTGGAGTAGAAAGCAATCCTCTTCTTAGCCCACAGCAGTTCTGCAAGGCAGACACTATGCAGTAACTTGTGTAAATGCAGGAATTTAACTGACTGTTCCTAAAAGTGACTCAGAGAGTCCTGCAGAGCAGGGCTGTGACCACTGATGACATTAAACACTTCTCTGCAAAAAAACCCCACTGCTGCTAGGGGTAGATAAAAGAATTAGCAAGGCTGCAATAGCATCATCTAGCAACTCTCAGCAATATTAAATTCCAGTTACTACTTCACTGCAGCCCCTGATAGTGGTCGTGTGCTTTACATATGGCCGCAGTAACTGAGTTATCTTTCTCTTGTGTATTTGCTTCAGTGAACCACAAAAATAAATAGGCTAGAAATTATAGGATAGTAAAATGCAACAATCTTGCTTTCACTTAAATCAATGAGAACAGATGTCCTAGTGGTACTTTGTAATATACAGCCTCAATTCTAGCTTCTTAATTCCAGACTTTTCCCCGTAAAAGATGAAAACAAAAGCCTTAATGTAAATGAAAAGTTTCATGTTTAACAAAACAAATAGTGACTGTTTTGTTATGACTGGTTGGGTTTTCCTGGGCCGAATAATGTCCTAGGTCAAAACAGTTCCTGTCTCTCCACTGCGTGGATGCTCTGGGGCTTAATGAGGGTAAATGCACATTGCAGCCTTTCCCAGCTCAGACGCAAGGTCTCCCTTCTACCCAAGGTCGTATTTTCCAGAAAATTGGAGGGACTTAATATCTTTGAAACATCTGCACTACTGTCAGACTAGATTGAAATTGAGGAATGGGTTCATAAATTTTTAGGGGCAAGAAGAAAGACAAATAAACGGTATAATCAATACAGCCGCTTCCACTTCAAGGCTGCGTCCTGAACGTGTCTTAGCCCACTTGCCCACAGCACAAAGACACTGAGTTTTCCCCTAGTACTGCTTCTCAACACCCAGATAAACTTCCTTTTTTTATCAGCTGCTACAGGTTTACGTGCTTTTTTTATCTGCAAATTTCCATCAATTATTTTGATCTTGCAATACATTTAATTGAATAAACATTCAAATCAAGATGATGCTGAAAGTACCAAGAAGTGTTTCCATCTGGATGGGGATGGCACTTTTCAGGCAAATGCCCCGCTTCCCCACGTATCCCCCTTCGGTTTGTACCCCAGAGTGGTCTCAGCGGGCACCCGGGTTCCGCTGAGGTGAAACCCAGCCACGAGCTGACGTGCAGGGCCGCTCCTCGTGCGCTCTCACACTGAAGGGACCTGGCGGAGCCGCGCTGTCCTGAGGCTGCTGCGAGCGGTGCAGCTCAGAGGCCGGCTCTTCAGCCCCCAACCCTTCTGCTCTGTGGAGCTCTGCCACACGGCTCTAGCTGTACTGAGTCACCTAGAGTCATACTCCCGAAAGAGGGATTTTGGATCAAGCCTTTTAAACCTGGGGGCGCCCAAGCATCCGCCTGTGCAGGCAAGGTCCTGCGGAGGCCAGGCCAGTCGTGCTCCTGACTTCTCTGGCCGATCTGACGCCCCTACAATGGACTGGTTTTGATTAGTGAGAACAGACCCTAGAGCCCATAGGCAGAGGAGCCGTTATAATTAGGCAGGGGTAAATTATTAGCTTCTCAGCACTCCAACAGCAGTCTGCACAGCGCTGCTGCAGCTCTCAGTACGCTGTTTTTCACAGGCGTGAGATATTGGAATTTTCCTGCCTAACAAATTCTGTGAAATGTAGTGGTGCTGTGCACCGTGCAAGCGCTAGGCAGGCAAAGCACACAGCCTGGCTGGCCCTTTCCCCGCGCTCCCCACCGCGGGCAGACCGCGGAGCGGGGAGGCGGATGGCAGAGCCCTGCGTGCCCAGTGCCAGCCTGAGCCGCCCGTCCTCACTGCACGGGGCCACAGGCCCCTCGGCCACCAGCGCAGGAAGAAGCCGCTACGGAAATGGCATTACCATCCTCTGCAGTGGTAACGTCCTCACTGGAACCAGGGCAGTACTGAGAATCCTGGCCCGAAAGATCAAATTTGATCTCCCACAGCCAACTGCGCTGCAGACTTTCTCATGCAAAAGTTTGAATCCAGAGCTGCTGGGTACTCATTTCTTTGCCTTTTTGCAGAAATTCGGGGAGTTTGGACAATCTTCTCTACCTCAAGATAGAGCCCAGAGTTACTAGGAGACTAAGAGAAACAAAAGCTCTCCTGATACACATTCCATGATTTTCTCCAGTACAGCTGGATTTCAACACCAGAGCTTCAAATGTGGTTCTGTTTAGCAGCAGTATATCTTTCCTTACACCTTTCAGGTACATTTCTGTCCAGCAACATCGCTGCGGCAGCTCTGGTGCTGTGGCTTTTCTACTACCAACTCGCTATTTTGCAGGAGTTAAAACTCAAATATTTTTAATCCCATAAGCTTTCAACTTATTCTACCAGCTGTCAAGTCAAATGCAATATATATTTTTCCTCCCACAAAATTTAATTTAAATTAGTTCAGCTGTTTTCCTTTATAGGAGCTAAAGAAGGGCATGAAATGAATACTTGGCTATGACTAAGAAAATATGTGTTCCCAGAGCAGCTAAACAAATCACAGCGCTTACTTCACTAGATACTTAGCTTACTGCAATCTTTTTTTAAATATATTGGTGAAAATGTGAAATAAGTAATAGATTTGCTTTGCCTAACAATTACTAAACATTTACATTAAGTATCACTCAAAATTGCCTGAAGAGGTATGAAAAGGGAATTTTCACATCTCAACGCAACTTCAATATGGGCAAAGGATCTGCCGAACATGAGGGCAACCACGGCAGCGCCTCCGCTGACCTAAGGGAAGTGTGATAAAACGCAGCTCTGTAGTATACATTGCAAATGGGACGGTCACAGTGACACGGTGTTCAAACCCCTTTGTATTTTGATACCTAAACCCCGTAAGACTGTGCCCTAGCAGTGCTGGCAGAGCCCGCTTTCCACGTGAAAAGAAAAGGGCCAAGGAGAGGGGGAGGCTCCAGGAAGGGCCTGGGAAGGAGGCTCTGCTGCCAAGGAGCACACAGAGAACCCAGCGGAGGTCACGGCCATTGCAATGACAGGGAAGTCTCCCTTCATTCCTCTCTATCCTCAAGTTATAAGATTGATATTTTCTCCATTTTTCCAAGCTGCTGAGTATTCATGCTATGCAGAGACAAAACATTTCCGTCGGTACTTAGAGAAGATGGGGAAAATATACAAAATATTTGATCCACTGACCACTGAATATGCTTCCATTAGCGGTCAAGAGTGAGCTGCGGCTCAAGATGTGGAGGATGCATTTGTTGTGCCTAAGTAACTGATCTTTTACATTGCAGGTATAGTTTGTACCTTACCATCAGCAACAGGGAAAACCTCCACAGTCTCATAACAGATATAGACCATTTCTTCCCCTCTTTTCATTCTTCATGTTCATCAAATACAGAAATCAAAATGTTCTTAGTGTGCCCAGTGCTTGATAAAAGGAGTATCAAAAATAATAAATAAAGTAAAATAAAATAAAATAAAATAATCTATTTGAGGTACCTTTCCCCTATCTATCCTCATTTCTATGAAAAGAAAAGAAATGCTATGACTAACACATCATTTGTGATACTGTAATGGAAACACATTGCTAAATTCTTAACTCTCTGTGACACATGCAGAGTGTAAAATAACAGAATACACTGAATCTGAGAACAGCATTAGTCATCCCTGCCTCTGATTTTTCTAACATTTTCCTGCAAGAGCTTTTTGAACACAGAAATTGTCCCTCAATTCTCTTAGAAGATAATCAAACCATTAAAATTCTCTTTCAAAATTCCAGGCTCATTACAGCTATACGTGATATTTGTCTCTTTGGACCATTTCTGAATCCTGCACCATTAACACACCAAACTGATTATCAAAATGTCTAAAAGCATGTGGGGAGTTGCTTTTGAAGCTTGAGGAATAGGGCTCAGTAGTTCAGGAAAACTTGCAAGCATTTCACTGAAATAGTATTTGGCATCATCAGAACATGAAACTTCAGAGAGTGTGCTATGTATAAGGAGCACAGCAAAAATGCTGCACTGAAAAATTAATGAAAGTGAAACAGATTGTTTTATTTCTAATTAGGAACAGTAGCTGACTAGGATGGGACTGAAGATCCACTACAGAGAATTCTCCTACACTACTTTTCTTGGAAGTATAATAGAACAAGAAAAGAGGAAGGAAAAGGGAGATTTCATTTGCCTCTCACACAAAATGCTGACCTAAAATCTTAAAAAAAAAAAGAAAAATCCTTCTTGGGTATTAAATCCAAGCAGTGTTATAAATACTATAAAGCACATGCAATGTAGTCATTCAGTCCACATTTAACTGAGCTTCTTTGCATTCTGTGGGAAACAATGCTTGATACGGACTGATAGTATGTTTTATTGAAGGCTTTGCCCTGGGACTTCAGCTGAGGTAAATTCACTTAAAAAGGGGGAAAAGGATCTTAGCTGTTCTGGGCAAGACCTGTAAAAGAAGTAGTTTTCTACAAGTAAGCTCTTACCCAGGAGTGGGGCCAGCAGGAGTAACCTGACTTTGCAGGTACACAGCAGAGATGATGACACCTGAGCAAGGCATGACAAGAACACACACAGTTCATTAGACCCGACCTAGATGCCATAGGATGAGGATGAGATAAGCGCTCACCATGCCAAGGCCCTCCATAGCTAGCTAAAATGTAAATGTATGCACCAGTATACACAGATTAATGCCATTCCTTCACAAAAACGAGATCACGCTGTATGCTGCAGGAGGCTCCATGTAATAGTCTCTGCAAACAGCCTTTGTAATATATTCACAGTTGTTTCTCATCTCATTGTACTGAGGGTCTGAAAAAGAAGCCCAACAAATTTCACTGAAAACCTCCCACTGGTTTCAGAAGTGGTAACAGGATGGAGCTCTTAATCATCTGCTCTGAAATACAGCGAGGAAGAAGAACCTGTGCATAGAGATGTGACAGTTATCTAGCTTCTTCTGCAGCTCAAGATATTATCAGTGGAAAAGAAAACCATTTTTATTTATCTTGTTCTTCCAACAAGGATATCAGTGCAGGACTTTACCACATAGGAGTAAACTAGGGGAGTAAGTTAACACACAGGTACCTAGCAAATCAATAGCAGAGTCAGAAATGTAACTCACGAGAAGTATCACATTTCATTTCTCGTGACCACTGATTTATAGCATTATAGGCAGTCACCATAGAGTCTCTGTAACTACATGAAAATATGTGTTCTGAGGGATGACTGTCAAGCTATTACAACCCAGACACATGAATCAAGAAACCAGGCTTGTCTTCCTACTATGGGTTATATTATATTTCTCCCTCTATATTTTTATTTCTCCATCTGCAAGATGGTGACTTCCTTCCCCAACAGCTGCAACACCGCTTAATTTACAACAGTAAAGTGATTTGAGACCCTTGCATTAAACTATACAGAAACATAAAATACTCTTGTTTTTAAGCTTATCATTACCACGAAACAAAATAGCTATTTTGAAGCCATACTGAGAACGTAGTATTTTAATTTTGACTGCTTTGACATTCTGTTGTATTTCCATTTTAGAGTCTTCACGGGATTTATCATATTTTGTATTTATAAGACTATGCTTGCAGTATAGTAGTAACAGGAGATAATAAACTCATTACATTTATTATGGAGAAGAGAAAAGATTAGATCTGCCTGTTTATTTTATATTCTGGCAAGGAGGGAGAAAGAAAGAGAACGAAACTGCAAGGCTCCTTTCTGCTGGGTAGGTGCCTCTTGTGGAAAAGACGAGTTTCCGGGTGTCACTGCAACCACCATTTTGACGTTTTAAATTTAGTCAAATTTTGCCTTTGATTTTGACGCCAAGAAGTTTCTGAAGTTTATTTCTCTTTCTGTCACTGAAGTGAATTTAGAGCTCAGACACACTGACTGGAATGGAAGAATAATCAGCCAGAAAGAACAAATAAATTTCGTGTCTGCCTCTGGTAGTTGCCTCAGAGTAATTGAAAGCATGACTGCTTGTGCAGCTCCCCTCCGACTTCAAAAGTGTGCAGAATCACAGGGAAGGGAATGCCATCTGTTTGCTGTTAGGGTCATGTCTTTTATTCTCCTACTTACGCTCCCACTGAAAGCAATGAGCAGCTCTCGGGCCTTCATAATGAAAATGACCAAACTTTACTCTCTCTCCTATATTTGGGGTACAGAAGGCTTCATTATGTGCCTGCCTCTCCTCCTGCGCAGGTTTAGGTCTTTGTTAATTACTGTTTTGCAAGAGCACCCATAAAACACAAGCGGCAAAGCCGGTCGGCACCTTGTAAGGGGAGGAACGTGGCGCCCCAGGCGAGGCCGGGGAGGTCGTTACGAGCAAAGGCCCTGCAGTAAGGGCCAGCGCCGCGCCGTAACGAGGGCAACATGTGGCAAGGTGTCGTCGAGCGGGCCGAGCCCGCCACCATCACCGTATGCATCCCGAGGAGGGCGCGCGCGGGAGATGGGAGCGCGCCGTGGCTGCCTCCGGCCCTTCATCTCGCGGGGCGATTTACAAGGTGCTAAAACGCTCCGAGCTGCAAAAGGTACGTTAGGCAGTTAAAAAGCAGCTTTTTATGGTCGTTTCTTCTGTACAGTACACGTTGTTTCATTAATCAAATGCTTATTCTATTAAAAGCACCGACCCTCTTAGCTGGCGGAGCAACAAGTTTTACTGCTGCGAAATGGCATTAAAAGCCGCAGACTTCCCCACTGGGCCTTCGTGAAGGCTCCGGCAGCGCCCGAGCGCGGCCGGCCGCGTCTCTGCTCGCCTCCCCTCCGCTCCCCGGGGACGAAAGCTGCGGACCGGGGCCGCGCGGCCTCCCCGGGGCGAAGTCACCTCCGCCGTCCGGTCTGACCCCGGGACCAAGTCACCTCGAGGGCCCTCCAAGGCGCAGACCCTCAGACCGCGGATGAGAGGGAAGTAACTCGCGCTTTCCAGAACTTAAACCGTGAACACAGCAACCGTACTAATGCAGGAGGGGAAAGTAAAAAGAAAGATGTTAACATAGCAGCTGCCCGCGGCCTATAGGGCTAAATCCGTATGGAATTGACTTTAAACAAAATCACTGTAGACACATTATAAAACACACACGCTGCTGGAGTAATTTAAATTTGCCAATTAACCAATGCCCATTTCAGAGGTGCTACCAAGTTTTATGTTCTTTTCTTCTAAAATACATAGTCAAAATACTGTAAGATCTTGTACAGGCAAAAAAATAAGTGAAATAAATGCATTTCAGAAAACATATAACAGCACTGATAAAGTGTAAAGTCATGCCATTTAAACATTTCAATACATTAAACACCAAATCGACATCTAACACGCGATAAAGCTTTTTTATATTTATATAAAATGTATATAAATGTATATAAAATGTAGGTGCCAATTTTGAAAATGTTGTCCAAAATATTCCCAATACTCCACACCAATTATTTTGAGGAAGAGTTCATGAGGTTGGGTTGTTACCTGAAAACAGCAACTTTAAATTATTTATAAAAATGTCAAACACTCCCTTAAACAAAATTTGGTATTTTCTTCTTGGGCTTAGCTTTAAAATACTTAATTAAAACAACTTAGATTTTTTTTCACATTTCTTCTGATTTGTTATTAGGAAAGTAGATGGAGTAAAAGATCAATATCTAAACCAGCTTCTAACTGCTGCTGCCTTTGCATTTGCCTGCACAATACAGGTTGTAATGGACTCTAAGGAACTGACTGCTTATATTCATGTTTAAAATCAATTTTAGCATGAGATCAGCCAAAGAAAATGTTTAACAGGATTAAAACAATCATTTACATTTACATTTCGCCAATCTGTTAACGACTTACTAAGTAAACGTTAAAGAAAAGCAGCCTCTTATTCCTGCAGAGTCAGCAGCTCTCTGCTTTCTCAGGAATCCTTCAGAGCCATAAATTTGGGCTTGCTTTTTGCTCAGGTACACACAAAGCTACAGCTTAGCCAATTAGAGACTCATCATAGTGACAAAGCCAACACAAGCCTACCTAGAGCTTTAAACATGATGATAATTGCTAATTAAATATGCAAAAGATAAATTAATCCAACTGTATTACTATAAGACTTAAGCAAAATAAAATGGAAAGTTATGAACTCGGAGTGTTTTACCCACAGTTCTCTGTTGACTGAGATGGACAAAAAGGGAACGTGTCCTCTTGGAGTAACAACACACTTACCAAGTCACACAGCAGTGAACAAAGTAAATTTTTACCAGATCACTTAAGTCCAGTCTCAACAGAAGCTGGGGAGAATATCTGAGACACTCGTCAAAACCCTTTCCCAATTTAATATGTTCAAGACCTTCTTCCCAAACTGCAAAGTTCAGTAAACCACAAGCCGAAGTTGCACATCTGGCAGTCCAGCAGGTCTCTTTTTTTCCCTTTCCTTCTTCATTAATCAGCAGGTTGGCCCTTTTCTGACTCACTCCGGGAGACCTTGAAACTTTGTGTGTGTAAGAGGGTAATTCTTAAAGTATTTCTCCATGGGGGTAGTTATTTCCCCTTTGTACATGGGATTAAACTGAAGAACCGAAAATCTAAGTGACTTGCCAGAGGTCATACAGACAGTCAAGAAGATTTGGTGAATGAGCTGGATGAGCAGCTTAGATGTTAAAAAATAAATGAGATGAAAGAAAGAACACAAAAAGTCCAGAAAATGTGGAGAGCAGAGCTATGAATTATGATCTAGTCGTAGTCGGTCCATGACAGAAAACTTGTCTCTTCTGCCCTGATGATTCTTGGGATAAAATACTCAGTGTCAGTCTCCTTGACAAATGGAGCACTAGAAAAGCCCTGAATGCCAAATTATCTCGTGGATGATAAATTTGCTATAATACATAAAAAGGCTATAAATATCAGAAGTCCTATCAGTATAAACTTTTGTCCAAACTTTCTATACCTAAACTTCTATAATTTTTAATCAAAGCTTTCTTAATATATCATTACAATGCAATTAAGTTCTGCTTTTCAAGAGATTCACAAAAGAAAGCACAACTTTCTCCTCTTAAGAGCTGAAAGTCATTTTTAAAATCTTGCAGTAAGATTGTATTTCTTCAGAAAAAATACCCCGAATAAGCCTAGCAGTGCTTATGATTTTGGATTAGATGCCCTTGAATTTATCAGGTTTTAAAAAAGACATAGGCTAGCTAGCTAGCGTATGTGCTGTGGTATCTACAGATATTTCATTATATACATTTCCAGCAAGTAAGTAGCTTACCAGATACTGTGCATAACATGTTTTTCTTATTTTTTAGACACCAATTCATAATTTGCCTTAACTCTTGTCTTTTGCCAGCAAACATCACTCTCAGCAACAATGCCATCATGAATAGCTATGTTGTTACTGCTAAATTAGGAACCTCACGAAACTGCACTAAAAAGACAAGTTAATGAAAGACTGGAGGCATTCACCACCTACACTGTTGGAAGTTAAACATGAATAGGTCCGCACATGAAGAAAAAGGCCTTAAGATATCGCAGGAGAATGCCACAAGAAATGAATAGGGAGTAAAGTACCGTCTCTATAAACAATAGCCACTATAAGAAAAAGGCGGTCGGGGAAACAGGTTCACTTGGTGGAAGCAAAACCGAGCCCACATAGTACTAGTGGTAGGACCCCAGACTGCTGTCAGTCTGACGGCATCTTTAAACTACGGGCAAAGAGGCGCTGCAGCTTCACCCCAGACTGCAAGCCATGGGGTAGACCATGGTCTGGGGGCTGCCGGGCTCCTCGGCGGCTCCTCACCATCAGCCTGGCAGTCTCTTCCAAGGCACCGGCGCCGGCTTCTCGCGCTGGAGCTTTGGTTCCTCCATCAGAGGGGAAACAGGTGGTAAAATTCTCCACAAAATGGCTTTTTTTTCTCTCTCCATTACAGTGTCTGAGATGCAAGAAAAGGCTCTGCAGAAAAAGAGCAAGAGAAGAGATCCATTCCATATAGGCTACAGCCACATACTATAAAGAAGACTCAGAGGGGCACTGAACTCCTTAGCAGTCGCCGAGGTGAGGACACTGCATGTTCAGCGCCTCCCTTCCCCATGCTCCCCGGGTATTCGTGCGTACCAGGAAGGCATTGCCAAATGTCGGGAGAAAACTGTATCGTACTGCCCTGAAGAAAAGGTTTTATCACTGAGCAGCAGTGCTAACACCCGTAAAATGCCATGCTCCCTGGGATTAAAAAAACACTCATTCCTACAAGATGATTCACACCCATGGATAGCTAGAACTTGCAGAGGGGGAAGTCTGGGGAGTCTGTCCCCAAAAAATCCAATTAGCAGAAAATACAGCGGTTTAATGAACCTAACAAGCAAACTGTATGAGCACTGCCCATACATCACCCCAATGGTCAGCAATACTGTACCCAAGTGGAACAGAATTTCTTCCCACCGTTTCTACATGCATCACTGGGATATATTTGAAGGGAAAGAGCATACTAATTCCACTAAAAAGTGAAGAGAACTTAGCCAATTGTGCTTAATGTTTCTTTAGTCTTACCTGGGGAAGAATTAATGGAGCTTTCGGTGAATTTAAGAAAGCTAAAACACCAAGCAGAGGAAATTACTACTGCATATATAGCAATCATATCAACATCACTTCCACTGGCAATTATATCCCTACCCTTGTTATGCACACCTTGGTTACATACTATGTCTCAGGGTAATAGGCACTTCTGTTTTGTCTATGCCACTATTGACTACTTTTCTAAAGCAAGCTCAATAACCAAATATATCTCCTCCTGAGGTTTGATAATGAACATGTTGCTTAAATGATCAGACTGTCACTTTTCCCAGTACATTCAAAGCACTTTTATTGAATTTATTTCCCTCAGTTTGAAAAAAAAAAGTATTGCAAAATTACTTCATGGCTCATCAAATTTGCTGGGATATTGACTTGACTTGAAGAAAATAGCTTATGTCTAAGCTACGCAATGACAGAGAGGATGGTAGGAGGCAGGACAGCTATGGGAATGCAAGTATTGTCAGAATGGACATAGACCTATAGTCCCAACCCCACTGCCAACATTGGACAGCCTAGAAAATGTTCTTTACTTTTCTCCAAGATTGCACAGGAGACAAAAACATGGTGAGCTACGATACACAAACAAGTCTGAGCCCATTGACTTTTTTAAGTCTTGCACTGACTTAAAACCTTGAACAGAAACTGTTTCCATGTACTGCTTTTCCAAGGCTTTATTACGATTTTGGGCATTAATATCCATAAACACTCTTTGTCATGTACCTTTATAATGATTTCTGTGATTTAGATTTTTGTATAGATATATTTTGAGAGAAATAGAGTTATTTCTTTCTCCTGCGCCATCATTACATTGCTTCTATCCCCATGAAAATTGAAACAATTCACCCAAGATTTCTGTTAATTGTTTTGCAGGCTAGGGGTAAACTTTACATTGTTTGAACTGACACAAATGTGAAAACATCACAAATCAGTTTACACATTTGTTATATTATTTCACCTTTGTTTAGGCTAAATAGGCTCTCGCCTACTGGCGTGCACGAGAAGGCTGCGTTTTGATGGATCCACGGCTGTTAAGTGCCTTTCTTGGCTTTCAAAGGAAATTGCAACAACACAAGTGTGCGTGTGATCCAGGCCTTAGTCTGTGTGAAAACAAGTTATGAACACATCTCTTGGATTCAGCATATGGTGTTACGTGAAAAGAAAACTCAACACATATCAGCAATTACAGCAACACTTCGGACGGCCTGTGAAGAGTGTACACGTACGAGGGGAAACCAAAGCACTCCTAGTCCGATGAGGCTCGGGTTACTTCCCCGAGCCAAAGTGCAGGGCGACCGCGCGGCGCTGGCTCGTGTCACAGGCGGACGAGGGCAGGCTGTGCCCCCAGCAGCGCAGCCGGCGCCTCGCAGGGAGCTTGCGGCTCCGCTGCAGAGGGGCAGCGCCCGGCGCCCGCAGGAGCTGCCCAACACGGGCGCTCGCAGACCGCCGCAAGGGTCCAGTCAGGTCTGGTTTGGCAGCAACGTGTCTCTGTGCCGCGCACAAGGAATCCAAGCTGTCCAGGGGATGGGATTCTGTTCCTAGTTCTACCTGGTGGAAATGCTTCTGCTCTCATCTCCCTTCGGTTGCAGGCACTGCAAGGAGGAGCAGCAGGAGGAGTGTCCCACCATGTCCTACAGTACGCATGAAAGCCAGAGGGGAAGGTTGCAATAAACATTCAATTTCAATAATTATTTAATAATTTCAATAATAATAAATATTTAAATAAAGATACTGAGAAGTAGAAGAAAGCAGCAAATAGCAGCTGGTGCTTGTGTAATACAGGACACCCCTACCAAACTAGACACACTCCTGGCACAGCAACAGTGCCTGCTCACAGCAGCTATTGCCAAAATCTTCTTCATATTAAGGTTTACTTCATGGTTTTGTGAGATTCAGTGCTTGTTTGGAGTCACTAGACAATCGTGTTTCCAAAATTCTAAGACATCACTTTTTTCTAGGACTTTTTTCTAGGACTTTTTTCTAGGACTTCTATCACTTTTTTCTTACATGCCTATGGACATTTTCTGCAAAAACAATAATGTCCTGAGAAACAAAGATCTGGAGGACAGTGTTCTTATGAAGGTGAGACTGAGAAAATAAACCATTACAATTAAAAAAAGAAGAAGAAGAAAAGAAGTAACATCACCATTGCAGTCCTAATGACACCTGACTAGGATGCTAACATATTTAGCACACCCACAGACTTGTTTAACATGCTTATTCTCACAACATCTCTATGAAACATGGAATTAGTTTCTTTTTATTGTCGCTATTTTCCATGTTGGGAATTGATTCAAAAGAATTTCAGGATGATATCTACACAACACCCTTTAGCTAGCTAAATGCATCAGAACACCCAACATTAGTTGGAGACGTAGCAGAATGATCTGGATAGAGTTCAAATTCTCTCCAGTGTTGTTTATGCAAAATCCAATTTTTGTGTAAATACAAAAGTTCCATTAAGACAGTACCATTAATGCACTGTAGATGAAGAAGTTCCTGGTCTCTTCTCCCTTAGCAGCTCCTTTGTCTCAGATCATGTTTACGATATTATTGTCATTAAAAAAAGAACGGTAAAACTTTTACAGGCCTTTCCAAGTGGTGCCAAAACGACTCCTAGCTAGAACAGGTACTTTTACAATTTCACTTTCACAGGAAGTGAAATACACAATCCACAAATCCACTTACAAGAATGTAAGAGATTTTACAACAACTGCCCTTCCAGAGAAAACTAGGAGTTGTCCAGCAACTGCAGTTTGGGCCGGCCAGCCACTGTGCTGAGTTCTAACAGTGAATGACGACTTCCCAAACACTACAGTATTTCTAACCTTAAAATGGGAATCCAGAAATGCCTGGTGTTGCCAAACCTTTGCCGTTGCTCACCTGTGCACATCATTCCACAGCTGACACCAAACAGCAGGCAACAAAGTCCTTGCTAGACTCAGGACAGAATAATCCCTCTAATTCTGTGTAAATTTTCTATCATCTCCCTCCTCATGTACCCATAAATCCCACACATGGTGAATGCATAAATCTTGGAAGAAAATGATCAAAATAAGATAATATGAGAGAAACCCCAGAGCACGCTGATTAGAAAATGCCTTGTGGAAACATAGTTCAACTCACTAACTCACACTGCAAGCAGCTTGTTTGAAAGTGAGAACATCCAATACTGCAAGGTCCTCAATAGTTCATCCAACAACATTAAACTAAAGTCTTCTATCTATCTGTGTTTTTAAGTTACCAAGAATCAACATGAAACTGAAAACCAAGTAGGCCTTTAAACAATTATGTAAGCAGAAGAATACAGTTATCCCTATTTCACTCGTATTGCAACAATCTAAGAATTTGATATCATGGGTCCATGAAGTGCCTAGGAGCCTACAGAAGAGCATCTATAAAATATCTGAAGGTTTCAATACTTTCACATGATTTTTAATTTCACATGAGTTTTAATTACAGCATAATAAATGAGTTATCTGGTCTTTCCACAATCTTCCTTAGGCTCAGAACTAAGTATCCACTGATACAACTAAGTGTTTACATATAGCTGTAGGGTTCTGGGACTTTGTCTAAAATAACTTCACACAAAAGAAATTAATGAATTGTTTGAGCTCTTCTAACCAAGAGTCATAATAAATTAATATATCTAATTAGAAACAACCTCAATGAGATTACATTAAAATCTCATTATGTTCCATTAAAAAAAAAATGATAAAACTGTGCCAATTAAATTAAGCAATCAGTAAGAGCCAGGAGATTTTTTTGATGGTCCCGCTCTGCTACCAGCAGTCACTTTTAGCAGCGTGTGGATGATGCTGGTCCCCTGGTGGTGCCGCAGCTCATGTGAGACAGGAGCTTTCGAACCTGCCCGGACAAATCGCCCCCACGTAGCCATTTAGCCCATCTGCCTCCGCAGGTAACGGAGCTCTCCCAGGAAGGCCAGGGCTTCGGCAGAGCAGGAGGCGACGGTTCGCAGCGGGGTGGAGAGAGAAAACACAGGGAACGCTGGATTTCAGGCTAAACTGAGTATGAGACTGTAAAAATGTAATTAGAAAGCCACTTATTACCTGTTGTGGACGCTTGTAAATGAGCTCGGCAAAGCCAGGCAGCTTCTAGCGGCACGCGGTGCTCCGTCGCCTGCAAGGCCGCGAGGCAGCTCGCTCCGCAGAGCCGCTGTCCCCCAGCCTGCCGGCTACGCTTCCCCGCATCGATCTTCAGTGAAAATGGATCTGGCTGCACTGAGCAAGAAAAATCTACCGTCTCATTTCCAGCAGCTCTCGCTCATCACAAAGTGCAGCAAGGAGTGCGAAGAACCAGTGTAAAATACTATCACTCCATATATCCCTTAGGTACGGGTGAGAAGCTTGGGATGTGCGTGTCTCCGTTCGACGCCTCCAGCTTTCGTGTATCATGTTTTGTATCTACAAGATCAGGAACCAAATTCTGCTCTTCTTAAAGGTTGGGCCCAAACACATAAATCAGAATCTCCTTTACTGGACTGGTAACAAATGGCAGAACGGATGGAGAGTCAGAGCTGCTGTATCACCAAAAAACTCTGCCATTTTGAAAAGGAGTCTGTTCTAATGTAATAAGAAAGAAAAAAATGTATTTTTTTACCTCAATAGGACGCAGAAGGTTTTAACAATGTCACAACTTCCCATTTTGACATTTACAGAATAAACACTACAACTGTCACACTTGATAGTACCGTTATATTTGAAGTTATTTTGCAGGATTTGTACCATTACTGTTCTGAAGAGGCTAAATTGAAATGAAGTCGACCTGAAATGATTTGTTGTGCACTCATTTCAGCATTCAGAATTTTACAACTTTCCATTTTATCTGCAATAAAGATCATCAAAATTTGAAGTCCTTCTCAAAACAGTTTCTCACCATCTATGCTGTTTTCTCCATGAGCTGCATGTGCAGTGGAAAAGCAACTGATACTGTGTTTTCTGTATAATTTGTAATTTTAAATGCCAAAAAGTCTTTTTGACAAGGCAGCTGTCTCTCTGCTTTTGAGCTACAGAATACCGCAGAATGACTTACTATGATCACCATATCCTGCTTGCACTCCTGGAGGTTTTGTTATTTGTTTCGTTTTTCTTTTGCTGTTTTCCTAAATCTGCAATTCAGTCGTTTGGACTGAGAACTGCAGGTGGGAGAAAACACAGCGCTTCTGGACTGCATTTTAAAATGTAATGGTGGCGTCTTGGTGCTCCCTTCGATGTATGCCGTGTAGTACAGGGTTCTTAAATCCAAGACGTCGGGAGTTACCACCTTTCTTATCAGCCCAGGACATTAGCAACCTTCAAGAAAGCAAGAGAAATAGGACCCGTCTCACAAACATACATTTGCGCAACTTTTACAACACAGTATTTAACAGAGACATAAGCCATTCCAGTTCCATCCATCATTCTGGTGCACATGCTACATATTATTAATTCAGGACCTCTGGGACAGTCCCATAAATCTGCAAGCAGTCAGGGAGTTGGGGGCTTTTTTTTTCTTTTCTTTTTGAGAAAAAGAAGACCTTTCAAGAGGTCTTCTGTGATCTAACATGCCATAGGGACCCCTTTGGATCTAAACACACATAATGCCATTTAAACATATTGTAACAACCTGTAGGATAAAGCCACTGCTGCAGTAGTAGTTATTCAAAACATTAATACTGCAGCTGGTTTAAATTTCAAAAATTTAATAAAAGGGCTTTGTCTGCATTAAGGACTAGAGGAAAAACACTTTCTTTTTCCTTAATAAAAAGACTGACAGAGGCACAAAAATAAATCTGAAACAAGCAGAGATGGGCTGTGGGATTCTTAAAACAGGCAGCCATCTCTGGCAAAAGAAAATAAAAATAAATCAATACTATTTGAAATAATAAAGAAAATATTGTTAACTTTTTGTATTTGTTTTGCTTCTAAATGAAAGGCAAGGTAAGGCTCAATCTTCAATAAGTTTCTTTGATTTTGCAGAGGGTTTAAAATTCTACCATGACTAAGCCTTTACCTCAGTGGGAATACCCATGACCTGTCACTGAGAAAGTTCCCAGGGTCGATGTACGGGGTGCATGGCTCCTGCTAGCCTCCACTTTTTAAACTTCTTTCCCTCTATATTAGTCATATTTGTCCTTGTGTAAATGTACAGCATTTTCTGAAAATCCTAAAAAAAAACAGCTGATGGCTAATTTATGGTGCCACTTTTAAAGGACGTTCCAGGACTGGATATCATAAAAGTTCTTCAGGTGTTCATGGAATAGACTTTGGGTACAGAAGAGATGCAGTTCCTGAGGCACCAAAATCATGCATATTTGTTAAAAAGTAGCAGAAAAAAATGCTGAATCTCTGGTGTATTTATGCCTCAGAGTTCCTATGCTTGTGTTAACTAAGTCTGCAGAATCATTTTACAGACACCAGAGACACCCATCGAAGTCAGTGCTGAGAATGCCATAACTGCAAGGAAAGTTCCCACCGGATTTCATGCCAGGGAATGTGCAAGCAGGACAACACAGAAGGGAGGGGTGCAGTTCTGGAGGGTGGTCAGGGATGACCTGATGGAAACTTTCCAATTTGCCAGGCAACTCAGCGGTCACCGTCACGTGAGGAGTTTCAGGAGCTTCGTAAGGACAGAGCTCATGCAGCAGGTTTTTCACTTAAACAAAAGCACACATGAAAATCAGCTACCCATTACTTGGGTTATTTTGACTGCTTTAGCTTTTGATAGTGGATGCTAACCAAGTTACATTTGATGCCTGACAGAAAAGCATAACAAAACTGTATCTTGATGAAATTCTGAAGATCTGGACTAAAAACACTACATTAGCTATGGGACACGTGAAAAGATAAAGGACTCTTAAATAATTCCCACAAATACTGAGTTGCATGAGAGCACTTTCAAACTGCTTTCCAACCTGGGAAGAGAAAAAAGAGCAACAAAGCAATGTAGGGAACACTTTGAGGAGCAAAACCCGGGAACGTGCATGTGCACTGGACAGCGCGGGGGGCGCGCGCTGTGTTTTCCTCATCCAGGGCTGCTTGTTTGGGGAGAAGTCTCTGCCAGGAGCCTGGAGCTTGTGCCGTCTCGCACGGAAAAGGCAGAAAAGAATAAGAATTTCTGAGCACCACCAGCTTTTTAGGGGGAGGGGCTGCTCACCCGGCTGAGCCTTCCCATTTGGGAAGATTTCAGTGAGTCTGGCCTTCCACCTGAGCACATCCCGAGGAAAAGGTCATTTCCAAAGGTTCGGTTATTCCTCTCACTTCCCCTCTGCTCTCTTCCACCTTCTTGCTTCTCCGGAAAGAGCTCCTCTGATGGAGACACACCAACATAAAAACCTGTGAGGCACAGGGAAGAATCAATGCCGAAACACAGATTTTAAGGCAAGGAGGAACCCGTGGGACCATTAATTTTGGTTGTCATAAAGCAAGCCATAGTCTTCATTAAATAAATCCCAGTCTCATGCCCAGCAGCTGCAATTGCATGAAATCTCAGAAACAAGAACAACAAAAGTAACAACAATGAAGGAAAAAAAAAAAAGGAAAAAAAGCTTGATGTTGGAGTTTCTGTTAGCAGACAACACACTGTAACTCAAGGTAAGTATTTCTAATAAAAGAAATATGTATGAGATGTACTCTAAATATTTCTCAATTCAAATTCTAGACATCTGATTTACTATTAACTTTCACTGCTAAACTAAAGAGCTTCCCATTATAGAGTGTCTTTTGTGACAAACTGAGGACACTGAGATTCTATGATTTCTTTGCATCTGTCTCATCAAAACACATGTTAACAAACCCTTAATCTATTTCCACAAATATTTTGTAAAGGAAGGTTTAAACTTCAAGCCAGAATACATTCTGCTAATAGATGTTGCATCAAAGAGGTAGCATAATCCCCTAAACTTTACTCTGCACTGCTACATTTTTAAATTTCTAATTACTTTTGCAGAGCTATTCATTTAATTAAAGATTTCTAATATCTAAATGATATCTGATATTCTGTATTTACTGATTTCAAAACTTCCGTCTAAAGGAAGTTGGACAGTCTTTGTCCAACTGTCTTTGGACAGTAGCAAACCTATACAGTTAGGTATGAAGAATGAGCTGCTACTTACAGTTATCTTTTAAGAATACTCTCTTTTCTCTTTACCAGGTATATGTATTCTAAGAAATCTTTTCTGGACTTGCCAAATCCAGAAGTGACTCCCTAACTCCTGAGATGCTAAAGAATTTATTTTCTCCCTCTCATTTGTCTTCTTTTCTTCAAGCTCTTTCAAGAGGAGCCCAAGAGGAGTCAAAAGTGCCCTCGGGCTTGGACAGGGCAAACGAAAGGCAGGAAGCACCATGAAGTGACACAGCCCGGGCGCAGAGATCTGGAGCACGCAACTCAAAAACATGCTCTAATCTAATAGTTACCACTTCCCCTTTTAATTTTTCGTAATGGGGTCTGAAATATGGACCTGCTTGAGGTGGAGGGGGCACGCTAATCCTGCTTGCCCTGTCACTCTACAAATCACGGCAGAGTGCAATCCATTACAGATAGCTTGGAGGGCAACAGCACTGCACTGCTATTCCTGATGGATTTAGAAATTATGGTCTGTGGAACTTCACAGGCATTAAGCATGAAAATAAAACCATTAGATCTTCTCAACAAATGGAGTCGCTCTTGAAGGATATATTTTTTTCCTGCTTGCAGTTGGGTTTTTATTTTTCCAAATTGGAAACACACCACACAGAGGAAGTAATAACATTGCAGTAAAATATTCAAAGCCCAATTTTTATTTACGTTGATTATCTTTTACATTTTGAAGTATTGCCTTTGTACATCCAGCTGCAAATGGTTATCAGATAGGAATTCAAAACCTTTTGTTCATTAAACCATTTTGTGAAAACACTACTTCCCTTTTGTTATATCTTTGGGCAAAGTGGGAAAGAAATACGACATGCATGTTTTTCCATTCACCTTCCAAATTCTGCATTCCTTCTTAGAGGCCTACCAGGCAGAAAATATACACACTTTTAGGCCCCTTTGACCACTGTAACATGGAGTGCACACAAAAAATGCTTCTTCCTAACACAGTTTGAATGGTTTCATTAGTCGCTGACTAGTGACTTCCATGATGATTTTTTGTTTTTTTCAATGCGATTCAGGCAAATTTTGGTTAATTTTTACTCTTCATGAAGTAGAAGTACCAATCCAAGCATGCGGCATTTTATCATCACAACAAAAATATTTCTGATTACACATGAGTTTGTTTATATTTACTTTTTGAGAACAGCTTAAGTGAAGGAAAGCTTTTTACAAATCTTGGGGCATAGGAAAAGGTAATCTAAAGTCTTTCATCACGCACTGTACATTTGAGAAAAAAAAACGGACTTCCACAACACATAGGAAGCTGTGCCCCTCTGCGCCGTGTAGCTTGTCCTGAGTACGAGTCTGCAGAGATGCCACACGGACAGGGATCATTAAGTAAGAGGTACGTTGAGTAAATGTGCATCTTGCTGTAAAAGCTGAAAAGCTGGAGGTTATACTTCAAGTTACCAGTTCGTGGGTTCCCTCACTCATAAGAAGAGTGGCTTTACAATTTTAAATATATATATGTATATAAATATATAGTATATATATTTTTATATATAATATGCACATATATATGCATATGTGTATATATACATACATACATATGCGCATGTTTGTATACATAATTGACTTTCTATTATGCATTTAGATAAAGTAGCTTGTAAGGGCATGAACATTTTCATAAACTGAGTAAATTTTCCTTTGCAAAATCCAAAACAGTGAAAGCTCTCTGAGAATCCAATTATTTGTTAGATATGTGAATCACCATGTAGCATATGAAACTCAAGCTGCATAGGCTACATATATTTTTAAATAAGATTCATAAGGTTACTTGCTTTGATTTTTGAATGCAGTAAGAGTACTGCAGGGATGTCAAAGAATTTTAAAATAATGAATTAACTTTTCTGGGTGATCATCAAAGAAACATTAAATAAAGAGCCCTGCCCATGTGTTTTCTGACTTAGCACCCCTTACTGGCTATTTCTTATCACCTGCCACTTACGTTCCAAAATAATGACTTTCTGTAAGTATTAAAGAAATTCACACGATTATAAGAAACACAATTATAAGAAAACATGATTAGAATAAAAATCCTCACTCTGCTGTAGCATTTGAATTGCTGTCATGCTTGGAGGTCCCAGACACACTCAGTTTCTGTAGAGGCACCTTCTAAACAAGAAGATATTTGCAACAATTGCTAAGAATAAAGCAAGCAGGCATCTTCTTGCTAGATCAGGTGCTTCAGTGCTAGATAGATGGAATACACAGAAAGTTTGGAAAAATGTAGGATTACATTAGTTGCTGATTTATTTTACTTGACAAATACCCCAAAAAGTTAAGAAATCCACTTTTCAAAAGTCATTTTTAGCTGTAATAGAGCATCTTCCTAAAAGTGATCAGATTTGAATGCCAAAATCTTAAAATTTTGCTGACCTCTAAAAACATGCCTTTTTGTTTAAGGTCTTTTTTTTTTTTCCAGAAGAAAAAATAAGAAGCAGTTATTTTTGGTTAGAAAGTATGTTTTCATTAAAGTAAAAGTGTTCACTATAATAAATCTAACGTAGGTATATAAATACATGAGTGTCACCTCAAAGGCAGGTGTTAAGTCAATTGGACCCAGTCACTAAAAGACATTATAAATTGTAGAGGTCGGTGTGAGAATGTAAAGGATATTTCAAGGACAAAGTGCTAATGCGGGAGCCCTCAGACATGGGCGAGCAGGGAAGATTCCCTTCTGGTGGGATCTGGTGCAGAACCACTGACATCCAGGATTCAATACCGATACCTATTAACTGACCCCTGTCTCCCACTCTCTCTCCCATGGGAAGATACTGCTTTTCTTGGATTTCCAAACCCCAAAGATTGGATTTTTTTCCTTAAATATCTTTACTTTGTGGACCAGGATCTCTACACCTCAGCAACTCTAAGAGCAAGCTGCTTAGTGCTTCCATTGCATATTCTCTCACACACAACACTTACCGCAACAATTTTTCTACAGCCTGATCTACTTGTCAGGAAAATCAGCCCATATCAAATATTTAGATACTTGTATTGAAATTTTCAAGGTAGAAAAATCTATATAGCATTCTGCTGGCTAGAACTTTTATATTTTCTTAATGTTGAAATCTATATTTCAAATTTTTGTGGTCAGGCAAGTTAGTATATCAGAATAGAAGACTGGACACTAAGTATCTATATATATGTTTCAGGTAGCTACCAAGCTATGCCTGTAGCATTCAGTAGCCACACTTCAAATAAAATAGACTTGTTCACAGTAATATTACCTCTGTGTTTCTGTGGCCATAGTAGGCATGCACAAGTAACTGAGAATAGAAATAGGCCAGGAGGGAAAAAAAGCTATTTCAGTTACACACAAATAATTGCACTTAGTGAACTGGATTCTGCCAAGTCAATGGGGTTGCATGTGACATAAACCAGTGTAAAATTAGGCCATGAGAATCTATCCAAGTTACAATCTTTCCAAAATGTGAACACATATTAAGAGTCCCTGTTGCTCATAACACAATATAATAGCTCTATAATGCCAAAAAACTCAAAAAGCAAAACCATTTCTTCAGTCTTGCTTCATGAACAAAAAATGCTTTAAAACTCAACCAAGTAGCAACACTAAAATAGAAACAGGAACTCAAGAGACTATCAGCTGAATGGATTAAATATACCTTTTAATGTCTCTAGAGTGGCACATTGAAAAAGAAATCCTATAAATAAAATAACTGCAAAAGAACACACTCTGTGTAGCTGTTGGCTTTCCAAGGGCTCACGTTGCGGTGGTGAATTGAGCTTTTAACAACTCTAGTGATACAACCATGCTGCAGCACCTCTAAGATACGGGAGACTTGGAGACGAGGGATCCAGAATGGCTCCTCCTCGGCTGGGATGCAGCCCTCAGCGGCGCTGGCTGCGGAGAGCGCTCGGAGGACACCAGGTCTGGAGACAAGAACCTACAACACTCCTGCTAGCGCGCCCTGGGACACCCTGGGTTCAGTGCACATTCCACAGCAGCCTCTTTCTGCCTGCAACCCACAGAATTTGCATTTTTACTGTGGCAAAGTGGGTGCACTTGCAAAATGACATCTGTGAGGATATGCCTACACCATCAAACACACTGGCATGCAGTACAGAGGTACCCCAGCTTGCCTGAGGCGGGGTAGTTTGGGCATTGGAGGCACCTAGTCACAGCAACATCTATTTAATTAAGGGCTAACAGATAGTTGGGGCAGAAAATAGCTAGGGTGCCTTACTATAAGGTTTAATTCAAAAACAGACAAAAAGGAAGAGTAAGAATGAATATATTAAAAGATACTGGAAATGTATGCAACAAATTTATGCAGATCAAGGCATTCCTCCTTTACTACATCAGCAGTGCCTGGCATATGATGTGAG
>JAWLRI010000756.1:2235545-2253240 GCA_034781795.1 Crypturellus tataupa | reverse complement strand
AAATGTATGCAACAAATTTATGCAGATCAAGGCATTCCTCCTTTACTACATCAGCAGTGCCTGGCATATGATGTGAGCAGCATAATAATAATTTTATATATATGGTAAATATCTACCATCTGTGTTCTAGGCACGAATCATAAAATGTAGCATAAAAACATTTAAAAATCAACAGAGACAAAGTTCATGGTACAGAAAGCTTTTGATCCACAAAAATGGCAGATGTTATATTCAAGTGATTGAAGACCAAAATATGTCTGAGATCAAGTCCAAATCAGCCTTAAAGATACAGCTCAAGACTGTGACAAAGGGTTATTTGGCACCTTTCCCATTCCCCTAGTGAGACAGAAGGAAAGCAAAGCAAACAACAACAAAATCAAACTTCTAATTATGTCAACAGTTTCCAAAAAGTCAATAACCTTTTTAAAGAGATTTCAACTGGTCTTTCCAATTTCAAGCCTGAAAATCCACACAAATTAATTCTCTGTTGCTACTAAAGCACACCTTTTTCCTGAGCTTCAGACAAGCAGACACAAGCTCTCCTTTTTTGCTTTTCCAGAGAAGCATGACTGAAGTACAGAACCATAGAATCATGCTTGCAAAAGCCCTCAAGATCCTGCCCCCCAACCATAACCCCATCCCCACCAGGCCTGCTGATGTCCCTAAGCGCCTCATCTACACGTTGCTTGAGCACTGCCAAGGACAGAGACTCCACCACTTCCCTGGGCAGCCTGCTCCAATGCTTCACCACTCTTTCTATGTGGAAATTTTTCCTAATATCTAACCTGAACCTCCCCTGCCACAACTTGAACTCATTTGCTTTTGACCTGTCTGTAGTTATTCTAGAGCAGAGACCCCCACCTCACCACAATCGCCTTTCAGGTCACTGTACAGAGCTGTAAGGTCTTCCCGAGCCTCCTCTTCTCCAGACTAAACCACCCCAGCTCCCTCAGACGCTCCTCTGTGCTCCAGCCCCTTCACCAGCTTCGTTGCCCTTCTCTGGACTCGCCCCAGCACCTCCATGTCCTGCTTGTAACGAGGGACCCAAATCTGAACACAGGGTTCGAGGACATGGGGACGATCCCTTCCCCGGCCCCGCTGGCTACACTGCTCCTGCTACCAGCCAGGAGGCCGTTGGCCCCCTTGCCCACCTGCGTCACTGCTGGCTCACGTCCAGCCGGCTGCTGACCAGCCCCAGGCCCTTCTGTGCCGCGCAGCTCTCCAGCCCCTCTGCCCCAGGCCTGTGGCGCTGCATGGGGCTGTTGTGACCGAGGTGCAGGAGCCGGCACTTGACTTTACTGAACCTCGTACGGTTGGTCTCAGCCCACTGAGACCCTGTCCAGACTGTTCCTGTACAGTACACCTGTTACTCAGAAGGTCTCATTCTCTAGAGAGCCAAAAATCTATAGGCCCGGACAAAACAAGAACTCTCTTCTCTGCTAACTTCTGCTTTGAGTGTTTCTCAGGGGTTAGGGTCACTTTCCTTCAGAAGAGTGTGTCCTCCCAGCTGCAGACTTCTCCAGCGGCACAGGAGCCCTGAGTCCTCTCCCAATCATCTTCCTTCAGCTATAGCCAGTCCTGGTCTCCTTCTCCCTTCAAAAACACGGAGCTGATGCTCTCCTGCTGTTTTCGCAGGGTATTTCTTTTTCAACTGTTTTAATCCCTTGAGTGCTACCCTAGCTACACTCTACTCTCCATCTCCAAATAATCAGATAAAAAAGCTTTTCCTCCATCACCAGCCTGTTCCTCACCATGTCCTTTACCAGACATTAAGATGTTGTTCACTAGTTCCTTACTTTCTTCCAGATAACGGTCAGAATCTCATGAATGCTTAGCAGATTCACCACGCTTCCAGGTATTCATTAATGAAGTGAGTTCCTAATAACAACTAGAACCTAGATATAGAGTAAAGGCTCTTCACATTAACCTAGCAGCCCTTCAGGAAAATGAAGCTCCCATTTGAAAGAAGAACCATGATGACTTGGTGTAAGTACACAGCAATATTCATAATTATATCCATCCTAAATAAGGATTACTGACAGCTGATATTATTTATTCTTTCCAAACCCACAAAGAACTCTCTAGAATTATTAGATGTTATTACATAATAATACTAACCAAGCCAATATTTTCCATGCATCCGCCCATGAAGCAGAATAGCCCAGCCAAAGCAAATCCTTAGAGAACATCACAAACAATCTCACTGCAACACAAACAGAAGTTCATCCGACATAATTGAGAGGAACCACTCCGTCACATCTGTCTGAAACCAGTTAACTGTATTGCCAGCAATAGCTAAGCTGTTTTCCAGGCATCACCACAGGGTGTGACAAGGGCTTTGAGAGAAGCATCCAGCAAGACACCAACTGCTACCCCAGGATATCCTCAGACAGATTCCTAACAACAAGTCCCCTCTGAGAAACAGCTCAGTTAAGAAGAATGATATACAGGTTGAACAGTACCACGTACGGCCTGTGTTTTATGTAAAAAAAAACTGAATTAGGTCCCAACAGAGTAAGTACTGAAAATCACTTTCTGTTAGCAAAGATGCTGCCTTATCTTTTCTGCAACCAATCAATGTTCACACATGAATTTGCCAGGAAATCTTCTCTTCAAATAAATAACACATGACCTGTATAAAGCTCAGTCTTTAAAATAGGAAATAAGATCAGACTTTTTTAGTTAATTTCAAATTCCTCTAACAAATTAGTCATCATCTCCATGACATTTGCAGCTACAAAAATGCATGGTCGAGATTTTCAGTATAACAATTTGAAAGAGAGATTTTGTCTTTACTCCCGTCTTTGCTAAGTTGAAACAAACTTAGCAAAACAAATCCTGTCTGTGAAATCCTGCACTCCCATGTGTCCTTCAGGGCAAAAGCAGCCAGGCATCGTCTCGCAGGTACCACCAAGTGAGCAGGATAACGTTGTTGTGGGGAGACTCTGGGGCCTGTCCCACCCTCATCTATGACCTGAACTTCCCCTGAACAGATCACAAGGACTCATCTCGCAGTAGCTCCTGCGAAGCAAGTTAGTGGTTTCTCTCTGTGTTTTATTTAGGAGTGGTCCCTGCTTCTCAATGTCAATTAATGTCATTTTATGGGATAGCCCTATCATGTTGGGGGGTTATAGCTAGAGGAACCGAATGGGTCCCATTAACTCCTAACTTTTGTGGTTTTTAAGATCTGTTTTATGATTACTTTTAAAAGATAGATAAAAGAAAAAAAAAAAAGTGATTGCTTTTTTCCTCCTTTTCCTCCCTTTAGTTTGTCTTTTTAACTTAAAAATCTCAGGCATATGAAAACCAATCTTCTTGCTGGAGACTCAGAAGTGTGTCCTAAAATCTTTGCCAGCCTTAAACAGTCTTAAACTGTAACAGCGATAAAACCAAACAAGTCAGTTGTTATCCAAAATTTTTAACAGCTTGCTTAAATGTAAATTCCTTTTTGATTTAAAAATTCTGATGAGAATGCTACAATCCTGCAAATTCCCTCATTATTCAAAATTCACCAGGATAAATGAAATACCTGGATTTTAAAGCAAAAGACACAAAAAGAGAAAACACTTTTTTTAAAAACTCTTCTATGCATGAAGAAACAGATTGCAGTAAAATCTATTTCAGCTTCCCTTTCAAAACATCTGCTTTAATTCCCATCCTATTGGGGTTCTTGTCATTCTCTGGACTCCTCAGACGTTGCCACCCAACGTGAATGCAGTTTTTGTCACAGACTCAAAAAGGGACAGATGAGATCCCCAGCACATCATTATCATGAAATGCGTTTCACTATAACTAGATGCCCTGCCCTAGGATGACCTAAGACGAGATCATGTCATGGCCCCCAGCTCCCCAGTGCAGCAGCCTCGTAGGAGTTCAGATGAGTTAATAAAAATGTCTCATTTAGCTGTCACTGCAGACAGAGGTATCAGCACACCGTTCTGGAAACACAGCCGTTCCAGAAAGCAAGAATCAAATCTTTTACTAGTCCAGACAAGCAGACCACGGCTCTCCCTGTCACTGAAATAGCTGGTGCAGCCCTCCAAAAACAGGTCTAGCCTTCTAAAACGATTAACCCTTTATTTGTGGCTTGTAAAGCATATTAATAATAAAGCAGTGTTCATGGTGAAGGAGGTTTTATTATGATTTCACTAACATCCCCTTTAATAACTACTTATCTCACCTAAAGAAACATAACATTGTTCTTCACTGGCTATTTTTTCTAAAAATCCTCACCCTTTCCTTTTCTCTTTTTGTCTTTATATATATAAAACCTCCATATGGCAAAGAGATCCTTTAAACTGGTCTCATAAATACCAAATTAAATATTTTCACAGACAATAAAAAACTATTTGTCTAATCCTCAGTTCTTCAAGTGTTTTCCATTCTATTTCAGCTGTTTCTTAGCTTTTGATGTTGCTGGCTTTTCACCCACCCCTCTGTGTTGCACTAATATAAAGATTTTTCTTTCATTAGTGCTTTTAAAATACTTTCAGATAAAAAGCACATCGATGGATTATCTCACAACAGTCATCTTTTTTCACATTATTTATAAATGGTAAGCACTCAAATTATGGGCCAGACTTCCAAAAGGAACAAAACAGCCCAACTTAGGAATTAGCTGTGTATGGCTGTTTGCATGATAGGGGGGAGATGAACTGGTGGCAAGTTTTCTGCCTTGCAAGTCAAATCTTGAAGCAGGTGACATGGGGCTCCTCCCACACCAATTTTTGCTCAATTTCACACAAAATCCAGGAGATGCTGGGCCTGACCACTATCAGGATCAGTAACTTTTATTTGTCATCAAACAGTATAAAGTCACTCTAGATCTGATTTAGTCTTGGTCCTTCAGGAATCTTTCAGACAAAATAACTATTTAATCTACAAAAAATTTTCAAAGGTGCACGCAGATACAGCCAAGGAAAATGCTTCTCTAAAAAGAGACTCATTTATAATCATGTACTCATTTTCCTATCAGTTATTTCAGCTATAGAAAAAGATGTTTATAGCATCGATGGAGAGAAGAATTCAGACACTGAACTGCAACCTGCAATGAGAGGGGAAGGAAAGCTGCTCTTCTGTGCCCGGATACAGAGCGTGCATCACTATGGGGTCTCCAGTCATTAAGGGCTTTATTAACAAAACTATAAAAAGAAGGAATAATAGTCAAACTACCTAAATATCATGCATTTGTTTTTACTACAACCTATATTACTCAACTGTGGGACAAAATTTTTTGAAAAAAATCTTACTGTGAAAGCTCATGGGCCATACTCTGCTTTCTGAGGATTCCAAAGCTCACTGTTGAAAGGATTCCCACTATAACAGGTCCTAATATTCCAGACTTTCTAATGAAATGAGATGGCAATTGCAAAAATAAGGCAGATGATTTTTAAAGAGAGAGGGCAAAGACTCTGAGAGCTGAAGGAGAAAAGAAGGTATGATGTTATAAGACTGATATATAAACCGATCCTGAATATTTACAAAAGCATAAAGCCAGTATTTCACAAGGAGAATGTTGCTGGAGAATTTTGCTTAGCACAAAACATGGTTAATGAAAGAGAGAACCAGATAAGTGAATACACACTCACGCACAAAGCAAGCTTGCAGCCTGCCAAAACTCTGATATCTTTATTCAGGGGAAAGTTTAAATGTCCAGGCACGGATGAAGAGTTGTTTGTCTTTGTTCAGTGGCTTGTTATTTCCAGAAGGCAAGGGAGTTGGGAGGAAGCTGGTTGTTTTAATTTGGTCTGAAAGCATTCAGCAAGACCTTCCCTAGGAATTTATGCTTCCCCTAGTTTTAGCTCTGATGGAAAGGATATTAAGAAGTCCTTGGTGGGTACCCTAGTGCTTGTGGTTCGCACCGTGTCACGGAGCAGGAAGCGCAGAGCAGCACGAGACCGGAGCGCCGCAGACCAGGCCGGGCTTTCCCGCGGCTGCGAGCACACGGCGCCGGCGCCGCGAGCCCGGGGCCCTGCGGCTGACAAAGGCCAGGGCCAGGAGTGCGCAGCAGCTCCCCAAGGCATCCATTCCCTAGAATACTTCCCTGCTTCCAGTAACTTGTGATTAGGAGACTTTCAGAGACACAGGCAACAGCCTTCAGGGACTTTCTTTCCACAAATCCACCCAATTATTTTGGGAACCCTTTGGTATCTGCAATATCCTGGGACGGTTTCAATTCTACAGCTTCACGATGTAGCTGGGAATAACACTCTTGGTTTGCTCCAGACTTGCCACTTGCTGTTAACAGTTCATCCCCTCCAGCTCCTGCATAAAAGAGACAATGAACAATTGTTCCCTCTTCAAATATCTGTGCCACTTTTTATCTGTGCGGTTTTATACCCGTCTGCTCTCTTTCCCAGGCAAGTGAGGGCGTGGGGTGAAGTGGAGGCAAAAGAGCAGGACAGTTTCTGATTTTATCTTCATATTTCATGCGCAGATCTGCATAAACTGCAGTTATTCATCCTGAAAAGAAGTTGCATTCATTTCTCACACTACATTCTTTTAATCGGCCATAATTATGTACAAATACTGAACTACTATAATCTTTTTTTTTCTACTGCAGCTGGCATTTTTGCTCTCTTCACTGAGAACAGCTTTTTGAGGGAAGAGAAAGGAAATGGAATCAGAGGAAAAACTGAATTGTATGAAGAAAGATGATGGAAATTGAAAGGTCCAACTGCGGGGTTAATCACATCATCATTCTCTACCAGGGATGCAGTCTAAAAGGACAGTGTCAAGCACATGTCTCATTAGAAAGAACTATAAATGTAAGTTGTCATTCAGGGCCAATTAGCACACTTGCTAACCTTCTCAAGTAGGTTTTAACTTGTTAATCAGTTCAATCTGCTTTATTTATACAAGTGTGCCCATAATAAAATATTGTAATAAGACATGTGTGTCTATTTGCCGGTTAGTTTTAAGCTGCATCAGTTCCTCGTGCAGTCCGCTGTGCCTGTACGAGAGAGATCACAGGATCACTATGCTTGGAAAGGCCCCTCAAGATCACCGAGTCCAACCACAAGCCCTTCAGCCCACGTGGGTTGCAGAGCACCGGGGTCACCGGCCAGGTACCAAACGGGGCCCAGACTGGGACTTTCAGTGCTGCTTCGCCACCAGCTGTGAGGAACCATCGAACTACAGCTACAGGCTGAACTAGAGCTACATGCTGAACTACAGCTACGAACTGCTGATGGGCTGCGATACCAACCAACGTTTCTCTCGCTCTCAGACTGCCAAGTCCTTGGAACAGACCTTTAGGCTGATCTTTACATTTAGAGAATCAACACAATTAGGTCCAGATTAATGAGCTACGGCCCATGAGCTTCGGTAATAAAAATAGTAATGAAAAATACACTGATAGGAGACGGGAGAGGAGGCAGAGAAGTAGATAATGTAACTGTGTGTTGCAGGAGAAGCCCTGCAAATTGCACCCAGGCTAGGAGCCATATTTTAGTCTTCAATTTTCTAAACTCCAGGAATACCACTAGAGGGCCACAGCTTTTAAAGCCATACTCTTAATTTCCTACATCGGGTAGACTACAAAGGGAACAGAAACTTTTTATCAAAGATTATAGAGTGGATTTCTTGCAGTGGTCATTAAATTATCTTCACTAAAGTTAGCCTTCATGAAACCGAATGCTTAAAAGTTGGGAGAGCCATCACCTCAAAAGTTGGTCTGGAAAAGTTATGTTGTTGAGCCCAAAACACTGAAGCAACCCGTTTCTGCAGGAGCAGCTTCCCACGGGACACGTGGCGAAGCCCCTGTCGGTCACGACAGCCGAGCGCCGGACGCAGCTGTGGCGCCAGGACCCGCGCAGGCCGCGTTCCCCTCAGCACGGGCAGCGTCGCTCACCTCAGCAGGCACCTCTGCCCAGGGCCACGCAGCTCTCTGGTTGTTTGCCATAAACTTAGGATAAGTGCTGGAATAATCTGGCTCCCTCTGGATCCCCATGGGATCTGCAGAGTCCACCACGAGCCTTTCTCACATTTGTTCTTTGGAGGAAATCTTGACTTCATGTATTTATGCATACGTATACAACCATTCTCCACTCAGATTTAGACAGAACAAAAATTTTTTTTGAACTATTTGGAAGCCAGAAATACTGATTTTCAACTACTTTAGCAGCGTTCTTATCATGCTAAATTTGTACAAGAAAGCTAGAAAGTTTTTATAGAGATGGTGCAAGCTTCTGCACTCAAGCTTTAGCACTCAAATACACTTAGATATTGCTCTCACTTATGAAGAACCATAGAAAAATTCATTAATGACCTGGCAAGAAAAACAGCTACAAAGAGATTGTGGGTAATGCACTGCCTGAACAGCAGGACAAATGTTTTACTTCAGCTGCCACCACGCCATACACAAACATACAGCTGTCTCTTCTCAAAGCTCTGGATTTGTTACTGTCGTTATTGTAGAAGACACCAAGAGCCACAAAGCTAATAACAAAAGGAGATAACCCCATCTCTTCCCCTTCCTCCCTGTGGAATCACATCATTGCTGTGAGATAGCTCATAGACGCTGTCATGGGGAAAAAATAATAAATTGATAAGTTTTTTTTTTTTATCAGAATTAGACCAACTTTCATATTATTAACTTCTCCCTATAGTTTTCAGTTGCAGAGTAACAGGACGTTCTCACCACCATCCTTGATTCTCAACTTTCATGGCCTGAGAAAGGACAAGCTCTCCTGGGCAGGCCAGGCAGGCAACGGCGGTTGGCACAGGGCAGAGCGGGGGCACGAGGAGCAAGGGGACGGGGCAGAGCAGGGGCAGGAGGGGTGAGGGGACGGGGCAGAGCAGGGGCACAAGGAGCGAGGGGATGGGGCAGAGTAGGGACACAAGGAGCGAGGGGACGGGGCAGAGCGGGGGCACAAGGAGTGAGGGGATGGGGCAGAGCAGGGGCACGAGGAGCGAGGGGACGGGGCAGAGTAGGGGCACGAGGAGCAAGGGGATGGGGCAGAACAGGGGCACGAGGAGCTGCTGCAGCCTGGGGTTCCCCAGGGAAAGCGACAAGCCCATCCAAGCCACGTCGGGGGCACCAAAGCAATCCTGTGCCTGCATGCTTCCCTCGCAGGGCTCATCAGGCCCTGCTCACCACAGCAGCTGCAGCCTCTGGGCAAGGCGAGCAGGAGCTCTTGTCATCCACTGCAGTGCAGAAGAATGTCATGGTTTATGTTGGTTCTTTACAGACTAGTGCCCTCCTCTGCTCAGCAGAAATGAGAGGTGCCGACCTGAGCCCGAACGCTGTGAAGCTGGATACAGCACGTGCCACGGCAGAGAAAGGGAGGCCCCTGCTAGCTGGAGGCCAGAGCAAGCCAGAGCGTCCAGCGAAGTGAAGCCAGGAGCTCCTGCTCACACCGTTTGCCAAAACCTCTCTCTGAACTTCGGCATCGGGGCCTTTCGGTTTCCTTCCAGGCTGCTCACCGCTGATGCAAAATTGTCTCAAAGGACATTTCACCGGGAGGTGAAGGGAAGCCTTACTGACAGCTTGCACATGCACCTGCCCAAAACCAAAATCCACATCCTGGAGAGTAAACGTCAACAGCAAGTGGATTGGCCAGAAAAAAAAAAATCTCTTACCGACTGAAAAGAAACTGAGAAGGTCTAATCAGAGATATAACAAGCACTAGGAGTCACGTGAGAAAAATGACATGGTTGATAGGAACGAATACATGCAAGAGAGAAAAGCTGTTACTCAGGGAGGAGGGCAATGGAGCTTTCTGAGGGCACAGAGATGAGAGCCGGTGGAAGGAGGCAGGAATGATGCATTTCAAGTTGACCAGAAAGCCGAGCGCTTCCCAGCGGAGCTGCCGGGAAGAGCAGGTGCGCTGGCTGCGGGAAGGCAGCTCCTGACACAGCCCCCGCGCAGGCACCCGCACCGCTCGGGGCAGCCACAGTCCTGCCGCCACCGCCGCCTCTCTGCTGCCAATAACCAGCCGGACTGAACTCCCTCTGCAGCAGGGGAGCAAACTCTGAACAGCACCTGCGAGCGCCGTGACGGGATGAGGCAGCCAATTTCATACTTACAGCTTCAGGAAGATCAAAATGTACATCAGCAAGTGACACTGGAAATACAATTTGGAAGTCTTTTTTAAAGGCCATATAGGGGGGAAATAGCGCAAAAATCAATCTAGAAACGCCATCATTGCTAATTAAGAAGAGCTGATGCTCTGATGTGTTGTGTCAATCAAAAAATAAACGAATAAGAAAGAATGGCAGGGCAATTTTTACAACCAAAAAAATTCAAGCTTCTGGAAAGGCAGCAAATAAAGAATTCCAATAATCTAATCTGAAATGTATAAATGATGAGTGAAAAGTTCTTTTGTCTCCACAATAGAGAGAAATATCTGCAATCTAGGAGGGTTTAAATGGTAAAAGGTAGCTTCTTATACATACAAAAGTGCAAAAAACAATCTTCAATCTAAAATACTCCCTAGATAACTGAAGTAGGAATCCATCAAAGATCAGAAAAATACGACTGATATTTCTTAGAAAATTTAAGAAGCCAGTCAACAAGGAGCTCCATCCTGATTGTGTTCTTGGGTATATGATTTTGAAACATTAACCATTTAATGCCTGCAGACAGAACAAGATGCAGACATGTCCTGTTTCAAAGACAGACACTCATAACTAGATCATCAACATAAAAACAAAAATTGGCATCCCAATGCTGAAAAATTGTTTTGGGGCCATTGCTTAATGGGCAAAGTAAAGACCTTCTTGGTACTTCAGAGGAAAATAGAACAACTCGCCCTAGCATGGGGAGACAGATCTCTTATGATTCCTGGGGAAAGGGGAAATAGAGGCAAGTGCTGCTCTCCACAAGAAACCCCAAACACATCTGCACGACTGACTGCCTGGGTAAGATTGAACTTATGCTCTTATTTGGGTCATGAATGATTTGACTAAACTACCCAGGGAAATTCTGTAAATACAGAGACTCTCAATAGAGAGCGTAAGGGCTGTGGAAGGTGATCCCCAAAGTTCACCTCCTGCTCCTGGACCTCCCTACAGCACACGGTGCTGAGGCAAACTGAGGCAGCGGTAGGGGAAGCCCAGAATCCTACATCTCTATCAACGTAGCTGATAAAATTCTGTCAGGTCTTCTAGCTCTATTTTCTTGCTCCTGCATGTTATTCTCTTTGCAGTTTAATGGTGCCTAGCAACTTCACTGTGCTTCATAGAGCAGATAGGTGACAAAGTAAAGAGAATCTGCTAAAGAAAAATCACAACCTGATGCGGTTTAACAGACACGGGTAGGCAAGGATTAAGAGGACAAGGCTCCAACCTGAGTTTATCAGAAGTCATAGCCTGTCACCTCCCTAACCAATGTGAAACCGAGGTCATTTGTCAGCATTACGGCAAAAGCAGGTCCTCTGGTAAATAATTTCATAAAAATAATCCAGTTTTAGCAAAAACCCAGATAACTTAGGAAAACTGTTAAACAAGTGGAGCTTTTTGTTCAATTAGAAAGTTCTTTGATGTCATTTAACCACTCGCTCTGTATGCACTGAAATGGAAACATTTATTTTAAGCAGCGTTTTCTCCCCTTTCTCTCCTTACATCACATCATCAGACTTATTTGTTCTTCTCTAGGGAAGGCAATCTGCCATTACTTTCCTGTTAAAAAGTTCTCAATATGGAGGAACATCAGGAACAATTAGCAAAAAATGTTGATGTGAGCTCAGGAGAAAGTCTACATAGACTCTCCAAGGAAATCTTAGGAAGTACAAGAAAAACAAAGTCAAAACCCGTTGCCATTTCATGTACTCAGGAAGACTTTTTCAGGAAGCATGCAATAATTTATGGAAAAAACTGTGCATATTTCAGAATCTATTATGAAAGCTTCCATACAACTGCTTTATTTTTCACTTGGTATTTCCGTTATTTGCATAAGCTTCTGTCACCTTGCAGCAAAATCTCCTGTGACGGGTCACATCTGCTGCAGCGTTTTGCCTGCTCCCCTTCTCCTTTCCCTTTTCCCTGCCTACTCAAGAACCACAAGTCGGTATTCCCTGTTTTCTTCCCTGTTTTATTCTCTGCCTTCTGCTCCCCGGGCAGCTCTGAAGAGAAGGGCCCCTGTGCAGCCAGGGCAGAGCGAAGTGCTCGCGCACGTGGCGGCAGGAGACGTGATGTGGCACCACGGCCTACACTAAACCAATTCTGACTGCAGTGAAAAGTCTCAGGTCTGCACAAGGTGCTCCTAGGCAGAAAACCACCTTTTTAACAGGCGGCAGCGACACATATGCCTGATGGCTTCTTGTTCTTCCCCCACAGCTTTCATGTGACACTGAAGGGGACTAGATAAATTTATATTCAGACAGCCAAATAACAAACCATTCCCAGTGTGCAGAGTATGTTCTATAAATATGTATTTTTTAATTAGAATAGGCCATGAAATAGCTAAAAATAGTTAATGAAACAGTTGAATTTCCAAGAACCTGAATACATTTTGTGCCAGAGTTCATTATTTCCACTAATCTCATGTGTCTGATTATTCGGTCTATTACAATGACAACTTCTGAGTAAGGTAATACTGGAATTGTGGAATAGGAGTTTTGGAATATTTGTTGGCCCAAAAGCAGGATGACAGCACCACATTTTCTGTTCTGCTCATACAGGAACTCTGTACACACAGATCCCTCCTCTCGCACTTCCTTCCTTTCGTTCGGATTCTTCTGAGAATGTCAGGCTGGGGCAGGAGAACCCCCGCTGCACCGGCTGGAGCAGTGGGAACAGAGCAAGGCAGAGCCGGCAGGCGCGCACGAAATCCTCCAAGGAAGAGCTTGGGTGTTGTTTTCCCCTGATGGGCACAGATTATCATCACATATGCTGAGCTTCTAAAGAAGAAAAGTTACGCACTAATACTTCTTATTTTTTATTACACTGTCAACCATAATTACTCAATACTCTGCCCTCTCCTCTTCTGATAGGTACAAGGTCATACACCTGGTGTGGAGGAGCAGGTAAAGATAAATTTATCAAAAAAAAATTAAAAAATGGATAAATGGCCTAAAACTGTTATGATTTCCTGGACTTTTTGTGCAGTCTCATGTTCATCCATGCTGCAGCTACCTCCAGCCCTGAGCAGCAGAGCCAGATTTGGGAGTTCAGACACTAGACATGTTTCCATTTAAATGCAGGAATAGCTAGCCTTACTATAAAGGACCAGCATATAGGCAAGGGTCATTCTTAAATATTTTTGGATTCACATCCAATGGTTTATGACACCTCTCTTCCTCTCACCAAAAATATATGCATTTATTATTTATTATAGTTTATTACTACTATTACTGTTACTGTTGATTCCAGGTCTGCAAGAAAGCAGTCACTGGCCCTGAACATGATTTGTGCCTCTCTTTTGTGTTGTATAGGTATAGTGCTGGCAACGTAGAGTAGGACTCTGACACACTGGAGACCATCAGAGAGGAGAGGAACTGCTTTTCTGAACTGGTTTTCCTTCTTTTCCTTATGCCTGTAAGAAGTATCTCCCTGTATTTTGTATGAATAATGTTAAAAAGCAGTACCCCTACTTACAAAGCATGCGGTTGGGAAGATATTAGCATTTCAGTATCTACCCAGGATTCAGAAGTAATTTCAGAATGGTAATTAAGCCTTTGAAGAGTATCCAATTAGTGTGAAAAAAAAGTGCTTTGAATGAATTGGAGCACTCTGTCTAAATTGAATTGATATAACAGCATTAAAGATTTCAATTTTTAAGCTTTGCCACCTGGGTGAACACCATCTTTTTTTTTTTTTTTTTTTTTGGGCTTCTGCTGTCAATACCAGCTTCTGCAGTTACTGTGGGCTGAGCTTTTGGCTACCTCGAGCTACCTGAGGAGCAGCAGGAAGCCCATTTAATTAGTCACCCGAAAGTGGCGTATCCTCAGCTCGTGACATCTGTCACACAGCAAGCAGGAAAATCTTCTCATGCTGAATACAGCCCAAATGAGGGGATTCTCTGAAACGGGCATTACCTGATTTGTTCCGCCGCCTCTAGGCTTTTCCCATGTACAGCCATAAAAGCCTCTCTTCAGCCAATGGATGATAAGGCTGGGAAGATAAAAGGAAATCTGCACACTGCAGAAAATGTTACTTAGGGAGACCTGGGATTGAGATAAAACGAGTGATTTACAGTGCCCTTGTCCTGATTAGGCCTCCTCAAACTTGACAAGATTTGGTCTTAGTCGTGCCGGTAAGCCATTACTCAAAGGAGGAAGGTCAGTGTAGTCAACTGGACAATTTACTGAGTAACTGCCCAAGCAGCAGGAACAAACTGCCGCCCCCCGCACACGGATGGCATTAACAGAGCAGCCACATCGTGCGCTTGTAGTTCTGTGACCGTGTGGGGTACCCAAATCCCCCATCAAGGCAGATACTGCAGCCAATACGTATTAATGGTCACTCTTCTCCTGGAGCATTCCAATGGCACATTAAAGATGCCCATCTAAACCATATAAATAGAAAATAAAATAAATCAAAGGAGTTTTGCCTTTAAAATACATCAATATGAATGGTATAATTTCAGGTTGTATGTCACAAGTAACAGTTTTTAAATCTTCCAGTACAGTTACTTCGCTGTCATTTTCCAAGTCACGTGGGCAAATCACAAGGCATTTTACACAAAACTGTTTTCTTCCATTCTTCATTCATTCAGAATTGGATAGCAACTTGCAATAGCTATAACTGCAACCTCTGCTTCATATTAGACATGAAGCACAACGATTGCTTTTTCTAGATAACCCCTTTGCGTAACCTAATACAAAAATGACACATTTTAGGTTTACATCGCTGGATTTCACTAACCTAACCTACAGCACCACTGCTACTAGCACAACAGGAAATATAGCACCAGCAGTAACAGGTTCCAAAATGATGATCTCCAGTATAAATAATGACTTTCATCAAAACTTCAATGACCCATAATTTTGCCTGTGGATATTAACCACACAATCAGTTGGCAAGTGCTGATACTGATTGAGCTGTTATCATGTTGATAACAGCATTCTCTTTTTACTTATGATGGTCACACACTAAAATATTTAAGAAAAACCGGCATGGAGACATTAGTGTAAATGATTTCTGATTAACACCTCTGCAGCCTGCCACAAAGTTTCAAACACTTCAGATCATTTCCAGATCGTCTTGCCTGACCAGTCAGATCTCCCACAACTTATTCTGCTGTGGCATTTCATTATAAATATATAGAGACCCACCTTCAGACACATCCAGTTGGAAGGCTGTAATGCCAATCCCCAGAACAGTGTTTTCTGCATTCCACCTGCATATTAACAGTTGCGAGATTTCTGTGACTATAGTGATTTTGGAAATGGCCATTTCTCAGTGTAAGCAGTGAGCCAGGGCAAGGCAGTCACTGAGCTGTGCAGCTGCCCACCGTGTTTATTCTCTTCTGAACAGTTTCTTGGAATAGTTAATCCTTCCATTCCTGCGCTGGAAAATGAACAGGAGTTCCTTGCAGGTGCAGACAGCAGGACTAGAGAAGGTACTGAGGAGGCAAATATCAATTTTTTTTTGGACATGGTGTTCCAAGATGCTATCTTGGATCACAGGATGAGCAGAAGCAGTTTAAAAAGAGTTTCAGCAAATTCCTAAGATAGACAAGCCCTAAGTGATCCAAGATCAGGACAACGTAACTGTGGTTTAACAGCCCCCTCTGCCAAATCCTTTTCCTCTCTCCTGCCCTTAGTGCTACTTGGCTAGTCAAACAGAGGGGAACAACGTCAGATTGTAACTCCCACCGCTGCTGCTGGAAGCAGAGAAGCTACACGGCATTTAAGGCAACCCTATCAACCATCCTCAACAGTAAAAACCATTGTCAGAGCTTATGTTTGCAGCTAGGTTTACTAGAAAGAGGAATTTTGCCCGGGAAATCATTAGTACTGCTCAGCAGCAAAAAATAAAGGAAATATTTTGGACAGAATGAGATAAGTCGCTTAAATGGCTTAAAATAAACCTGAGATACAGTAGTAATACCACATAAAAATAGAGCTGTACAGGTAGACATTGCATTCCTGCCCAACATCACTGTCAGAAGTGCCTACATAAGCAAACTGTACACATTTATATTGCATATTAGAGTAACAAACTGCCTGGCAATGAGAAACCAGATGTTTCTTTGGGGAACTTCGTGACACCTTGGACCAGCAAAATGCCTCCTGAACTAGGACAGTGAGAAGGAATTGCCTATGATAAACTGTTCTGACCCTCAAAAAATAGAAATCAGTCTAAAAAATAGAAAGCAGCCACCACTTGGGCCTTTGAAAATCCCCTGTTTTCATGTAGGCAGGAGCAGAAGGAGTTGAAAGTCACAACAACTGTGAATAATCACAGCAGTCACCCTGGGAAATGAGAAAGGACAACAGATAACAAGGGAGGGAATATTTTTCTTTAGAGGTCATTGCTTGTCAAGCAAGTACATCACATCATTTGCTTTGTGTCATATTTGCTTTTGTTTTTTATTATGGGCTCTGTTTTTCCTTCATGTTTTAATTGCCAAGAGCAAGAGGAGAGGGTTGGATTATGGATTACATGCAATGATGACAAAGACAGCAAGGTTTAATAAGGAGGCGAGCTAGCCAGGAATAAAAGATGTTCTAGAATACACAGAAGTGTGAAAAAACATGGAGAACAGATGTATAAAACACTAAAGAGACAAGTAGATCAGTAACACACAGTTAAAATGACCGACCATGCAGTAATAAGAATCTTGTACAAGATAGGAAAAAAAAAAAAAAAAAAAACACAACACTTGAGTGATACCCTTGGGAAGAGAACATATCCATCAATAATAATTTCACATCTTCCTCGGCAAAAAGGACAAAGCAGTGATATGCCCTCCTCCTCGTAAACACCAAAGATTTGCTGCATCCAGTGCAATTTAAAGGCTTAAATGCTATTCCCACTGCAGTTAACAGGAATCTGTAGTATTTAACACCTTGTTAGAGACTACCCCTGCCAATCAGGATTAGCCTGTAAAGAAAAGAATTCCTGCAGCATATTGTGCTCAGCCACACTAAGCATTGCAGCTATTCTAGTGACAACAGGAAAGGTGGCCGCTATTCCCCTATCAGCTTTCCTCTCATAATCCCCAACACAAAGTTAGCCAGAAAAAAGCAATCAAAAGACAAGAAAAAAAAAGAATAAAAAAAGAAAAAAAAGAACTTGGGCCCCGGCACAAACCTATAAACTACTCAGCCGCGTTTCGGCAGCGGGGAGCGCAGCAGTCACAGTTAACAGCGCTGCGCATACGGATGATGTGCAGAGTTTGGGCTCAGGCTGCAGCTTGTGGGGCAGAAGAGCTGTATTTCCCTGCCCTACGAAGCTTAACACTCCCGTCCCTCACGGGCTCCCGCTAAGGACCTGCCCGCTCGGCCCTTGGGCTCCTCAGAGCGCCGCACCGCCAGCCTCGCTCCGGCTCCCGGCGCTGCCTGCTGGCTGCCTCCGTCCCACATTCTGGTTAATACCTGAGGGACAGATTTTAGAGATTTTGGGGCCAAACTCTTCTCAGCAGTGGCCAGTGACAGGGCAAGGGTCAATGGGTGCAAGCTGGAACACAGGCAGTTCCACCTCCGTTTGAGGCAGAACTTCCTTCCTGCGAGGGTGCCAGAGCCCTGGCACAGGCTGCCCAGAGAGGCTGTGGAGTCTCCTTCTCTGGAGATCTTCCAAACCCGCC
>JAWLRI010000756.1:2206094-2235445 GCA_034781795.1 Crypturellus tataupa | reverse complement strand
CCCTGCTGGAGCAGGGGGTTGGACTAGGTGATCTCTAGAGGTCCCTTCCAACCTCAACCAGGCTGTGATTCTGTGAAGTATTAACATTAGCCAGTGGCACTGGAGTAACAAATAAGCCATTTGGGTCCTTTTCTATAAAGTAGGTCATGCTGTGACTTGAATAATCACAGAATCACACAGGATGGCTGAGGTTAGAAGGGACCTCTGAGGATCATCTAGTCCAACTCCCTGCTCAAGCAGGCAGGAATAATGGTCACATTCCATAGCTCTTTAGGAAAGGAGATGCCATATATGCTGGTGGACAAGGGAAAGCAACATGAATGACATGATAGTTAACAAAAAAAGTGCTTATCCATTAAGTTCAAAATGTAAATATGTTAATGACAGACCCAGATGAATAAAGCCAAGTAACACCAGAACAGAAATGAAATCCTTAATGTCTTGCCTTCTGCAGTTACATATACATCAGTTGTAATGGTAGCTTGAAACAACCTAAGAAAAAATACACCATAAATATAATTGCCTAAAAAAGTGTTCAAGAAATATAAAATACAGCAACTAGGAAGCTGAATAGAAATTTAGGAGGAGCTGATTTACCTAAATATAATTTATGGGCAGGACTTATTAAATTGTGGCCTAATCTTTTATTTTTCATGCAATACTTTTCATGAAAAAATCTTAAATGAAGAGATATAGATAAGGTTTTAGATTAAAAACTTCATAGGCTTAGCAAAAGAGTCTGATCATTAAACAGATAGATTGAGAAAGACAAACAAGATACATTATATTATAGTTCCCTTATGGAGATCAATGGCATGTGCCCGTTTAGAAGACTGCATCTAGCTCTTTATTATTTAGTCTACAAAAATACAGCAATACATAGAAGACCAGGGGATGCAGAACTAGGACATTTAGAGCTTGCAAAGACCATGCCCCAAAAGAAAAGGAAGCAACGGGCAGCAAATTTGGAAGGACGCCATCAGATGAAGACTGATGCCAATATATCCCTCCTTAACACCAGTACGGACTGGCTGCAGAATCCATCCCTACCAACTCAGTTGTCATTAAGGAACCAATTTCCTCAATCCTTGTGGCGAGGTGATTTCGTGCTGACATGGCTGAGTGTCCATTGTACTCTCCACTATTAAGCACTCGCAGTTAATGAACTATTAACTGCAAGTCCAGCTCATAAATCCCGCAGAGTGTCTCAAGAGCCAACAAAAAGCTTTAGAAGGGACCAGCCTTGTTCTCTGCCTGTCAAGGAATCCATCAGTTTTAGAGGGGTCACTAAGACCTCCATTACATTTGCATTTTTAACACTACAAACCAATTACTAAGCAGTGGCATGGAAGAATTTCCTAACTTATGCCATGAAAGCACTCACGGTATACTTCTTATTTAAAAGTTTCTCTTTTCTGTGCATCTTCCCTCAAAAAAGAAATCGGTAGCATTCACTCATTAAGCAATAAAGAGGAAGCAGAAAGCTCTACACAGAGACAAACAAATTCTGAATAGGTAACAGGAAACAAAGAACCCACACTGCACAAGTCCTAACAAAATGCTAACATCCCAATGAACAGAGGCTAATGTTGCACTCACTACTTTAACACCTCTTTGATATACAACAAAAAATATTTTTCATGGAAATGGGTTGTAGAAGAGGAGATGCATAATGTATGAGACAAAAGCAAATTATCTTCATTCCCTAAGGGAATGCCTTTTGTCTCACATATAGGTCATGCCAGCATTCATATTTTCCCTATTCTTTATAAAGCCATTCAAGCATTATAGATTATTATGTCAAATTGGTACACTGGGATATTTTCATTGCAATTAATATCTCTTGTAAGGAGCTTTGTACAATGAACTCAAATATCACCAAAAGCAATTAAAATCTACCATCAGAGATGTGAAATGAAAGTTAGGGTTAGCTTAAGGGGAAAAGTAGTGCAACATACTTTATGGGGGTATGAGAAGCAGGACACAAAATTAACAGAAAATTACATCAGCAAGGATGTAACAATAGGATAAAATAAATCATTCAGTAGCAAAAAAAAAAAGTACAAATGAAGCAACCAGATACTAACTCCAAGGCTGTATTTTGGTAATGCTTACTTCAGTCTCATTAATGAAATGAAAGGGAAGAAGAAGAAAGGCAAGATTTCAGTACATCAAATTCAAACTTGTGGGCGTCCCATTTGAGACATCATGAAGGAGCTTACTTCAATATACCAACCATTTTTAAATGTAAATCTGCTTGAAATAAATGATTGAATGGTAACCTACTAGAACTTTTAAGTGTGTATGGGCAGTGTATGCATATTATACCAGAGATGTGACCTCATTTTGAATGCCCAATACCGAATCTTCAGATAAGCACCTGCCTTTCTTGCATGCTTGGTGGAAGGAGGTACGTGCTTGTGGGTTCATCTTTAACAGGGAAATGGAGCACGTTCTCAGACAGTAGTTCTCACAGTGGCACATTTCTATTTTGCTTATGACCTTCTAGTAACAAATATAGGTCCCAACTTCCTCAAGTTGCAAATGGTCAGAACCCATTTTCTAGGCCAACTTTTCATCTCTGAAAGCTGCTCTGGTACCTGCATTCAGACATCTCTCTGGCAAGGGGACTTCACCTTGAAATAGGCATCCTTTTTTTTATTTTTTTTTTCAAAATAAGTTTTGTGAGTTTTGGGGTGGGAGGGGTTGGTTGCTTTTTATTGTGAGCATTTTATTGCTTAAGCACTTGGAGAGGTTTCAGGTCAAAGCAGACAAGCTTTGCAATAGGCAGTGCAGGGTTCGCACTCCAGTGCCTAAAGCTCAGTGCAGCTGGGAACGTGCGCGAGCAGGACCCGACAGCGCACACTGACGCCCAGTGCGTGCCCAGTATGGCACGGTGCAGGGCAGTGCAGCCCGAGCGCGAGTGTGGGCTCACTCGTCCTACCAGGCTCCTCTTTGGCTTTTCCTGACATTTCCGAGTAGGCCTTCACAGGCCAAGGTTCTCTTGGAACTTATTTGTATCCCTTCAAATTTCCACCCAGTAGCATGAGACTGAATCTCTGATTAAGTGCAAAATTCAGCTAACCCTCAATTACCAAATGCCATGGACATGCATAAAGATTACACTGCCCTGCTTTTTTTTTTCCCTCAATTCAGGAAGACATTCTGCAAAGGTAACATTTGCTTACGCCACTCACGGGTCACTCTCCCCTGCCACAGGACAACTCACTCTGCATGCAGAGTGGATATAGGATATGCAACACACAACTTTGTTGCAGGGTTTTCAAAGGTAAATTGAAAATACATCTGTACTTTAAGCGTGGATTAAATCCATATGAGGCCAAGAGTGGTTCGTTCCACCGTCAGTGCCCCATCTAATGAAGTGAGCCTGTTCAGAGCCTCCCTTCAAAAGATCTACCTGTCCCTTTGCTTGTGTGCGGACAATGAGGCCCAGGAGCAGGCGACCAGATCCCACACCAGCCTTTCCCTGGAAGGGGTCGGCTGCCGCTGGCTCCGCCGGCACGGGAGTCTTCAGCCAGGGCTCTGCAGGACACGGGGCCAGGGTAATTTAACAGCTGATTAACAAACGGCGTCAGTTTATCTGGAGAGAGAAAAGGACAGATGAGCACTAATATTTCAAAAATCAAAATAAAGCGTCGACAAGCCCTCAGTTCTACTGAAATGGCAATGAAACTTTAATTCCGATAAAAGCAACAGATTTTTTACTGTTTCCAAAACTAACAAAGAATGCTAAGTGCCGTGGCTAAAGTATTAAAACAGCAGCGTGCATGGGCCGAAGCCTGTAAATCCTCAGAGCCTCCTCCCTTTAAAGGAGTTGCTTGTTGCTGGCAGCCCCAGAAATCCATCCAGCAACAGAGCACTCGAGTGCGAGGGATTGGTGCCGACAAAGCCCAGCAGGAAGTGCAGCCACTGGGACGCCCCATGCCGAATTAGCAGGCTCCCCCCAATGCAACAGGCATTTTAGAGGCACACACACATGCAAACCCTGCACCAGGCAAAGGGAGGAGCCCAGGAATCTGGGGAACTTGGGAAGAGGAGCACCCAGGAGGTTATTCCAGCCCCACGCGGGCACCGCAGCTTCCTGGGGCCGGAAGGGAACGTGCTTGGGGACCAAAAGTGACCATGTCCAACACTTCAGTGCCTGTCACTTAGTAATACAGACCTATGAGCACTTATCCCCCAAAACGTCTTGGAATCTGCAATTCAGATCCAGAGCAGAAGTGAGAGGCAGTGCTCAGGTTCCAGGGATTTTACTTTTTTATGGCGGAGCATTTTCTAATTCAATCAGTCCAGCTCAGATCACCCTACAGATGGAAAGTTGATAATAACTACTGTGTTAGAAGGTTTGGAAATTCAAAAATTCAAGTTTAGCTGATTTTAAAGATAGCAAATGCTAACATGATTTCACTACATTTTGGAGTCTGTTTTTTCATAGTTTTTAATAAAAAGCATTATCTTACTCTCTGAAATATTTTATGGTAGGAAATGGTGGATGTGGAAAGGGTACACAAAATGTCAGCACTGTGGCAAAAATGGTATTTTTTATTTTAAAAAAATGAACCACTTTTACTTCAATAGCCTATAAATCCAATAGTAATTCTAAATGCTGCGAAGTCTTGTAAGGTCTACAATATATCTTCAGGGCATTCAAGAATTCTCATTTAAATCTTCATTTGCATAAAACACATTCAAATAAAATCAGATTTTAAAAATGCCCATTCCCATCATCCATTTTTCTATGTTCTGAGAGGTGCTATAAGTAGAAAATGTCCTACTCCATAAACAAAACTAGATTCCAGTAATTGCAGGTGACAATTATCACCTTAACATTTAGTGAGGCAATAAGGTAAAACAATTATTTTAGGGCCCTCTGTTCATTCCTTTTTATAACCATACTTTTTATGTGCTTTGTATTGTCTTAACTAATGCTACAAACTGTTGAGCAATAGGAGAGAGACAACCTTAACACACTAAAGTTAAGTTTCAGCTTAGAGCTTGATGTGCTAATTAAGAAATGTATTTTCATTCCTTTTAAGCATGCCATTAATTGCCTGTTGGAGGAAAGAGAGAGCAGATCCGTGGCAGGGCGCCTGTGCAAGCCTGAGCTGCAGGGACGAAAGGGGGGCAGTTAGCAGGTACCTGCATGCCCCTCCAGTTACTGCATGAACAAATCCCCATTTTCTGCTTTTTGGGGTCCCCCCATGCCACCTAACTTGCTCGTGTTGGAACTGTACAGACCTTGCAGACCTTGTACTTAGCCTGCCTGAAAAACAAGAGTCCCCCCTCCCCAGCAGCGCCTGGGTTTTGTCCTGCCACCTTTGGTGCTGGCACCTGCAGAGAGCAGAGGAGGAGGAGGACGCAGAGGGGAGCAGGAGGGGAACCCAGTGACAGAGCAACGGATCAGGCTAGAAGACAGGGACGGAGACACAGGCTGGATCACCAGCCCAACACGGTCCCCGCGGCCTGGGACACCCTGCAGCCATCCCGGGTCCCATCGTTTGCTCTCAGCAAGCAGCTGGGATGCCCGGGAAAAGTGTGGCCCTGCAGCCCTACCAGGGAGCGGGGCTCACCCGGGAGGACAAGGAATCACAGGAATTACAGGAATTACACTGCTGCTCCATCAACTTGCTGGACCTAAAAATGTGCTCGTTGCTGCTCTCCCATTTGGTTCCATACACCAGAATTTTAGAGTTTAAGGAGGGGAACATAATACAGCTACCAAAAGCTTGCCACATCCATCTAAACTCTGTCTAATATGCTTGTTACTAATGATCCTTACTTATATCAGCACAAGTTGTTTTTCATTGCACCTTTGTCTCAATTCGGGCTTCCTTCAGTGTCCTCCCTTACCTCTGGAAAGCTGTGTCCTACTAGCTTTAAAGCCTCATGTGTTTTACGCTTCTCTGAAACATATGGCATTGACAGGGTCCTGTATGGTGCAGTTTACACACAAAAACAGCTGCTCTCCTGTCTCTAATGAAGGAGAGAGTAGAGAAAAGCAGGGTGATAGTACATCACAAACATGACACTACCATAAATCAGTGCCTTAATTCCATTTCTTGTAGAAACAGCTACCAATAATGTAGATGATTTAAAGATATTTACTATGAAGTGACTGGGCTTTTGGCATATTTTTTTCTGTGCTTTCCACATCCCTCAGGATAATGCCGTGGCACTCAGTGTAATTACACTGGAAACTATTTTCACCTTCTTGTCTAAATCTGTTGTAGTGCTTATAATGACTTCACACATCGGGCGTTTTTTAAACTGCAAACACAAGAGAGATGGGAACACCTTCCAACAAACGTGCGCTCACAAACCTCTGCAGAAGCAAACGGCTCCTGGAAGGGCACTTACCTGTTTTTCCAACACTCCCTACCAATCAAGACATTTTCCTCGTTTCACACTGGGAGTTATCGAGTGCAGACAACTAAGGTCAGCTTCACTACTACCACAGCCTTCCTACTAAAAGTATCATCTCAGCAGTTCATTGGAAGCAGAGTAATAGAAATATTTTGACAACAAGGAGCACTAACAGACTTTAAGAGAGCTGCCATTAAATCTCAGTGGGGCAGACAGATGCTAAACTGTTACCTAACAAGAGACAGTCTGTTAGTCACAGATCTGTAACAGCAGAGGGCATTTTTCTCTTCTGCACATCCTATAGAAATATTTGCATTCAGACTAGCATACATGCAAAAGGATGGCATAACAATTTACTATAAATAACAATTTAGTTTAAGTGTAGTTACACTTCAGGGGACAAATGTATCATCCCCTTAGCATTCTAGAGAGCAAGTCACAAATGCACTTGTCAAAAGTGCTCTTATCTTGTAACACATAGCATTGACTTAAGGGTATTAATTGTACATAAGATATGTCCTATTGAGACATCACAAAGCCAGCACTTTGGAGGATTACTGCTGGATTAGCAGTTTTATTTTTTAAGAACTGGTCTTTAGGAGACTAAGGCTGACTGTAAATCTGGCAAGGTACATAGTGCACTTAGACTGCTTATTCTCCTTGTAAAGAACCATCAAGTCAGTTAGCAGTTTAACATGTGAGGAAGGATGGGAATAAAACCTTGCTTTTCTTTACTTCTCCCGGGAAGCTCTCAGTGAGATCATTACTGCATTTATAGCCTTCCTTTATTTCACCCTTTATTAGCAGAGATGCAGCTCTGCAGCAAGCTGACCCGTCACTCACAGCACACAGGTTACCACCAGGTCACAGTGCCCATATTGCTCATCTGGTAGAGAGGCGACTCATCCACCTAATGAATCCTTAGCTAATTCCACTAGTGATTAGATTAACACTGGCAGCAGTGAAGAAGGGAACTTTTTTTTTTTTCCTGATCGATTGTGGTTTGGATAAAAAGATGTAATAATGAATGTACAGTGAGAATCCCAAACTATTTGCTCTTCCTGAGCATGCAAGACAAAGGGGAAGCTTCCAGGGCATTCAGCACTAATGTGGATCACTTTCTAATGCAAAGAGGCACCAGAACAAGCATACGGAGGTCAAGAAGGTCAAGGACAAGAAGGTCAGCCCACAGTAATGCCAAGTTAAAACAACCACAGGAGGAAGCAGCTCTGAGCAAAGGTATTCTCCCCAGGCTTCGCGGAACCGTTGTCAGCAATGCAAAATGATGCCCAACTACAAAGTGCCTAAAGGCAGCGATGACAACTATTATGTTGATTTTGTATGTGTCACAATTTCCTTATGTGCCAGCCGGGACGGCTGCATGACCTTGGCACTGGAACAACAGAAGAGACTGTGAAATCCGCAGGCACACACCGAATAGAGAAACGCCTCAGAGAAACGGTGCTCGCAGAAGCTGCTCCAAGGCACTTGTGAAGTGATGAATTTCAGCTGTTCAGCTCCTTCCCACAACAGAGGAGCCCTTGAACAGCGATTACACACGGAGGTCTTGCCTTAGCAGCTTTGCAGATAAAAATATTGCAAAAGCAATCTTTCATCTTGCTTCTGAAAATTAACATAAAGATACATTATTAGGAAAAGAGCACTGGAGCTCTAGAATCTTTCCTGTCTCAAGATCTCAGAGCACTTTAAAGACATGACTTAAATTAGCCTGCAATCAACTACACTTCTTATTGTATGTGAAAATTGGACAATCAGAAAAATCACCCAAATGGGATCACAAAGGTATTATGGAAAACAATTATAAAAACATGCCTTCTTCTTTCAGGAAAAATAATCTTGACCATTCAAAGGTATGCAAGAAAATTAAAATGGATCTGCCATAGGCGTGGTCAGCATACACAGTTAAAATGTCCCCTGTATCAGCACGAAGGTTCCCCTCCACCGCGAGGAAGGCTCCCTCCTCCCTAGGTCATGCTGAGAAGGGCACAGAGCCACCTTCCACGGGAAGCTCTACAGAAAACTTTGATTCCAATGGATTCATGGTCATGTTTTAAAATTGAATAGTATTTTAAATACATACAGCAACAGCATTCTACAGTATCACCCAATGTTTATTGGTAATTTTAACTTTTACAGTCACTCAGAACTGTCTTGAGATCTCCTTGGCAGGTAGACCTCACCCACGGCATTTCTTCCAGCCCAGGTACCATGAATCTGCAGTCCCTCTTCTTGGCAGCTGTAACTGCCCAACAGCAGGGATGGCAGGAATCTGGGCTAAGTTTCTGCTAAACCGAGATTGTAACACTTTCACAGTCTCATTACAGGTGTTACAAAAATAGACTGGAGCAATGCTTTGATGATCCGTATAAATATATTCAAAATATGTGCCCCAAGGTTCATCGCAAATTGCAAATCGTAAGGCTGGCAGACACATCCACGTGGCACCAGAAACGATAGCTTTTAAATCAAGTTCGGTGAATTTCCAAATATTTTGGTCAAGTTTATGAGACTGTAATGGGCCAGGTAAACCTACTTCCAGAATTTAAAAACCTGACCACTTGCTGAGGTCACAACCCTTGTCTTTGTAAAAATAAATGTTTGGCAAGTAGGTTTAAAGAGTTCGGGTGTCCCACATTCACTGAGGTTTCCCATATGCTAGGGAGGAATTAGAAGCAGTAGAGCTTGTGTTTGAGTTTTGATATGAAGTTTGATGAAACTCCAACTTAAAAAATTTTTGGTCTGAGGAAATTCTGTTTGCCAAGTCAAATAGGACAGGCTGAATGTCAAAGACTTGGATTCTCTAGAAGACTAATCTAGAAGTTGCTTGTTGGGAAGAGTGGGGCTTCCGCAAGCCACGGCTCGCCACAGTGGCAGAGCTAGTGTCCCCAAGGGCAGCAGCAGCCACATTCACTCTGCCTGCGTGCAGGTTCTCGTCTTCTGGGTGCCGAGATTATAGAGTCTAGAAGCTACTTCACGATGTCAGCAAGATGCTGGGCCTGCACCGATATGTTCTAGTAGCGCCTCGTAGCGCAGAGCCGCTGCCAGTTTGGAAGAGATGGGCGGCTCTCCCACTGAACTGACTCACAGCCAGTGGGCGGATAAATTCACTCCCGCTGCTGCCTCCATGGAGACACGGAGGTGAAAACACCCTCGACTCGCACGAGGACCCTTGAGTAGGCAGAACGCTGTGGTAAGAGACAAACGCTCACGATCATCACTGTATTGAAAGGTCACAATTAAGTTAAAACAAAAAGCTATTTTTAACCAAACCTTTCAGAACTTCTTTTAACAGTGATGTGCAAGAAGAGTTTGGGAATTATCTACATTATTCTAATTAAAAGGCAAGGTTCTTCACTTCATGCGAGAGCAAAAGAAAAGAAAACGCAGGCAAATAAAGCCGAGCCAGCTCCGAGGTGGCTTGCTGACAAATTAAAGCTTGTGAACTCTGCTTGCAGGAAGGCAGGGAAGGGATTAAAAACTAAACTTCTGTGGAAAATCTGCTGTCTTATTCCAGAGAAGCAGAACCAATTTTAAAGAAGGACTTTCAAATAACAGGCAAATTGGCAACTTACTAAGAAAGAGGAGGATAAGCTCTAAGTAGCTAGGTTTATCAAGCTGAAACTTGCTTTCAAAAGGGGTATACTGAGACAGAAATAAGGAAAGCAGGACAGTTTGTCCAAGAATGAGCCTCAGCTTACTTAGAAGAAAAAAACTGATCAAAGCCTGACAAAACTAGAGAGTATTTTATGTCTTGTTAACCCAAGTGACAAAACGGGACTTTATTGTTGCTGTTAACAGCAGAATATGAGCTAGTGAGCCCAGCTGTGACGGGCCTGCTCCACGGACGCGGATCCGACCCTGAGACAGCAGCATCCTGGTTCCAAACACGGCCTCCCTCATTCCTGCCACCTCTCCTAAGCGACCACGTGCCACAACAGAGTCACTCCCAAAGGGCTCAGGCCTCAGGTGTCATCTCATGGGAGCAGTTACACACTGCTGGAATGGAAATGGCTCGCAGCCAGGGAAGGAAACACAGGGGATAGTTGTGGCCATTCAGTGCAGTCACGCTGAGGCAGAGCCGCTGCAGCTATCAGCAAGGCTACTCCCAGGAAAACCAGGGGGGAAAAACGGGGCAACTTAAAAACGCAACGTCCAGTGCGGCAGGAGGCGCCTGCCGCTGCTCGCGAGCACCCAGCACTGACACCGGTCCCGGCACCAGGCTCACACAGCGTGGGAGCCAACGGCACTGCAGCAGCAGCAAAGAAACCCACCGGAACGTCACGGAAAAAGCTCCCGGGCTATTACAGCAGCTCGGATCATTCCCTCCTTTTTGGACCAAGCTCAGCTGATAATGTTTCTACTGCTCCTGTGGCAGCACACAGACAAATGAGGAAACTTGACCAATGCCTGCATGTTTCTGCAGGGATAATCCTGCTCAGAAAGGCTCTTCCCTTTCTAAAGGCTCATGTTTCTGCTTAGGCACTAGCCCATGTGACTGCCTTATTGGTGAGCCCTGCAGTCCTTCACCCTTTCTCCTGCTAGAGCTCTCCCACTTGATACATTTCAATTCAGTGCTCACTCGGCCAAAATGAAGAGAACTGACACCAGAGGCAGGGGAGACACAAGAGAGGTAACTGGAAACTCAGCACATGTATCATTTATATAGTGGAGCTGTTCAAACCAGAGGGATGGAAGGAACAACCTAGACTAGCCAAAATCCTGCTAACTGGGCAGGGAGAGTAGTGGATTACCTGGGATACCTTCTACTACTTGGGATAGCAGAAGTTTATGTTACAGTGACTTCATCCACTCGAGCTGTGGCTCGAGTTGAGCCAACTATATTTTGCCTTCAAGCCTGTAGCAAAGCTACTCATATTACTCATATTCTTCTAATTAAGAAGAGAGCCCCCTTCAAGCAAGTAAATCACAGGCTTTCTTTTAGAGATGCTTGGAGACTTGCTCTCGAGAACTCGTGCAGATGGAGATAGCCTATCTCATTGGCACCATATCCTCTGCCCATGTTAACACTTCATTAAGGTGTGTAAGGTGTGTAAGGAATGCACTGCAGCAGTTTTAGAATGAAGTTTTTAAATGAACCTCTTGAAGAGATGGGTAATTTATTTGTGAAAGGTGATAAGCTTGAGGAATTAGCACTGTTTACTTAGGCTTAATGCTCCTAGTTGGACAGCTAGTCTTTTAGAAAGAGTCTTATCCTCTATCCCCATTCCTTTGGTCAATTATGACTAACATGACAACTGTGCATCACCAGTGTTGTCTTATTCGAGAAAAAAAACTGTGAATTAAACATGTGCTAACAGACTGTTTAAAATTCACTGTGGAAACAGCATCAACACTTACTGCTCATTCAAAACCTTGGCTCTTCCTCTAGTCCACTCAAGAAGTAGATTCTGAAGCAATTCCGTTCCCTGGACTTTCTCTTTTACAAACTAGTGGTAAAGCTGAACTTTAACAATAAAAAATAAGATGAAAAAGTAGCCATGGTAACAAGTGTAAAAATTACAGTTACGTATTATGTATATATTTATATATATTTAAGTTTGGAAAAGTATTGTGACACCAACAGTGGTAGCTCAGCTTTCAACTGATGAGTATCTAAACAGAAAAATTTGCAGTAGACTTTTGTTCGTGTGCACGAGGCATACAGGGCAATGGGCTTTTAACAGAGCAGCACTGTACAAAACAGGAATAGTACGGGTTGTTCATTATCAAGATAAAACCGACTAGAATATTTTGCTGTTATATGCTGGAAAACAGAAAGGAAAAAGCACACAGAGTGTTTTTTTTCCCTTGTTTTCTTTCTGACAGCAACTTGTGCATGAATTGTGAGGGTGAATATAAAATACCAATGTAATCTAGGTGGCATGAGATTTTCAGTAAATTAAGCTTTTCTCCTTTTGCATTCCTCAAATTGTCAACACATCTCACGAGACACCCACATGAAACTACAGGCAACTAAACCCGTCCTGCAGTCACCCTTCTGCCCTGCAGCGTGATGAGCCAGAGCCCACATCAGGTCTGGCTGCCTGGATCTGCTATGTTTACCTGATTGTCATTCTTCCCCTGGGGAAATAAAAGTACTAACAGGCAAGAGAACAAAAACAAAGGTATTTAAAATAGACTTCAGTCTATTTAGACTACAGTTAGGGTTTCTTACATAAAATTACAAAACCTCAACAAAAAGAATCACGTGAACATTGCTTCCCTAGAACATCTAAAAGGTCAGCATATCCATAATGACACAAAGAGTACTATCAACTCCCAGGCTAAATGGAGATACTACAAGTTTGATTTGGTGATATGAAAGAAATTTTTGAGTGTGCCCTGGAAGACGAGTTAATGGAGAAGTTATAAAATATCTCCCATCAGGTTCTTTCTGTAGCATTACAATTTAGGAATATAATTCCCCTTTGCATTACCAGTCAGGGATTATGCTTTAAAAAAATAGGGAGACATAACCCTATTAATTGCTTATAGGTATCCTCTCACAGTGAAATGTAACATTATTCTTTTAATGGGGAACATAAAGTATTTAATTAAGTGCATTTTGCTGTTTTATTACATAAGAAAATATCACTCCCTCCAGCCAGTATCTAAAGTAGATTTCACACCATTAGTTTTTGCTAACAGCAGTTAAAGATCAATTAAGTCGGTATCTTTTTACTACATTAAATAAACTGGACGGGTTGAATGATTTTTGTTTATGTTCTCAATGTTATAATTTGTTTTCATTAATTTTCACTTAATTAATTACTACCTTTGAATCACTGCAATTAATATTAACATTCAAATATATTAAAATATTTTGTTGTCATAAATTAATTTACATCAAAATTGACTTCTCTCACTAACACATAGTAAGTTACAAGCAAACAAGCTCTTATGGGCTTCACTAGTTTCTATTCATTACCTGCACATTCCTATTTAGATCAATAAGGCAAATACAACACCAGCCGCAGGCCAGTCCTAGTCCATATCCCAATATATACAAGTAATGTAAGTTAATTTGGTCATGCTCTAAGTGACCCTGCATGTGCAGCGGGGTTGGACTAGATGACCTCAAGAGGTCCCTTCCAACCTTAAATATTCTATGATTCTATGATTATTCAAATGTCCAAGGGAAAATACTCGTTTCAGTATGGAGCAGAGCAGTGAGATGGCAGTGTGGAAGGTACCTGCGTAGGGGGCAAGGCAGCTGTGACTGCAGGAGCCTCCCTGCAACGGGAAGGACTGGACTAAGCAGCAAGAGCGAGCAGCTCCTGGGCTTCCACACTGAACCATCAGCACGGTGTAACGCAGACACCCGTCCCGCCACGAGGAACTTGTGCCCACTACCTGCATCCCGGGGATCTCTCACCCAGCTGAGTTCTGTGTCTCTCTATTAGACTTTAAGGAAAAAATCTTCCCTCATTTGCCTAAGAGAAATGAGTAGCACTGCTGTTGTAAAAGAAAACAATTCATTTCAGTAACCTGGGTTATGAGTTAAACCTAAACCAGTCTGGCTCTACTGATTTCAATTGATGTACACTTGAGATTAATAGGCCAGAATGACCTTAAAACAAAATCCCCTCATTAGTAGCGAAAGAAGATGTAAAGTGACCAAAAGTATAGAGGCTAAGAGCTAGATGGGATAAAAGCCCATCAGAGACATTGCTCTGTGCACCCTGGGGCAGGGATAGGATCACTGGGAGAAGACCCCTGATGGGGTAAATGCACCCCCACTTCACTGCTGCCCTGCTCAGCAAGGAATCCTGAAGGGGATTTCTGAAAGACAGCAGTGACTAAAGGGCGCAGAGGGGTATCAAAGGCAGACTCTAACACAGGTAGGGTCTAAAACATCTTTAAAGAGGCATCTGAAGTTCTTTTTCCTGCCTGGTAGGCATTTTGCACACTGGCATCAATAGGAGTGTTTTTGCATCTCCATCCATCACATAGAATCTTTATGTGAGTCTATTTCACTAGATAAGGAATTGAGATTTGAGTTTTTTCAGGTCTATGAAGCACTGAGCTTAGGTTTCCCACATCTTAAGCAGGTGTCCTAAGCAAAAATGTAATCTACACAACTTGATGTAATACTCACATTTCAAAATTGCAGTAACCATGGCTGTGACTTATGCACGCATGGTCACATTGAACTGTTTTACCTGGAAGATTTTTGTAGAGCACCGGAGGACTTGAGCACTGGGAGTCTACACTGTAAAATCCACAGTCAGAGCCTAACTGGTGTACCTCTGCCTTCATTATCCCAAGAAACTAGGCAGGCTAATTCCAGAGGTAACAGGAATTAAACTATTTTCTCTGATTCACTTAAGCACAACCAGATTGCCAGGGGAGGCTGAGCTGAGGTCTAGTTTTCTAGTATATCACCATACAAGAGTGTTTAACATATAAACCATTCATAACCATCTCATGCAACTCCTGATAGAACAGAGAGACCTCAAGTGCTCCCCTGATAAAGTTTTATGTATTTAACCCTTTAGGAGGAAAAATCCCTAGATAAGAGCCGGAACATTGCATAATGCAGTTCACTTTCAGGTTCTTTCCAGTATGTACTTACATAGCCTCCAGGGTAGTACTCAGCACTGCTACATGAAAAAAATATTTGCAGATCACTTTATGCAGTCAGGTCTTCGGAAAATGTATTTGATATTTCAAGCAGCTCAATAGTTGGTGTAGATGAACTTATTGCATATTCAGATTCCCTCTTGAATTCCTACCTGCCATTGAAAAACAAGAGAATGTGAGTTAAAGGACCCTAAAGCAGCGTATGCAAAGGATTAATCATGTTGCAATCTGGCTGGGCACTGAATGTCACCACTGCTTCACACAAATAGCAGCCATCGAAAGTGCAATTACTAGACTGTAGATAAAGTGAGCCATAAAATGAGAAATCTCATACTTGGCAGTGCACTGTCAAGCGTTCCCCATTAAGGGACAGCAATAAAAAGTTTATGAACTAATTTATTCAAAACATGTTTGTAACTGTCCATGGTTAGTATTGTTTGATGCCAGGAAAGGTTCAGCTAATTTGAGCGGGAAAGACACAAAGCCACAAACTCTGAGCAGGTACAGATAGCAGATACACCAGGGTTTGTCTGGGGCTTTCTGAAACAAGACTATCAGAAATATTACCTACAGTCAAATCACCCGAGCTCACTGCTCCCCAGCGAGTCAGAGCAGCTTGCTGTTTCTCTGCTTGTACTGTGCAGATAACCACTGTGTGTGTTATTATAGCTGTGTCTTTCCTGCTGTCACATACAATAGCACTGCCAGGAAATCTTTTTTTTTTTTCTCTTTAAAAAGAAAAGAGAGAGAGAAAACCAGTGTTTGTTTATGATCTTGCTTGTGCCCCTGAACATCAATATTGGAAGAAATGCGGAACTGCGCAACATGGATGTGGAATAAATAAATAAATACTGTTAATACTATAGAAATAAGCTGAAAAGCATTACCTTTTGTATTTGGAAGAGAAAGACATAAAGAAAGAAAGAAAGAAATGATTTTTAAAAATCTACAACGGCTGCCAAAATTTAAAATCAGAATGTAAGCTGCAGAACTGTAAGTCCGGATAACAATAGTGTAATATAGAATTGAATATCCTCTACAAAACACTGCTGAGCTTTTGCAAAAAAAAAAATGCTAATATTCCACCTGAGGTGACGGTCTGCTATGTTCAAAAAGGCAGTCCTGACTCCCCGAAGGTAATTAAAATTTCCTTTGCCTGCCTCAGCCTGAGCGGCTGCCAGTATGTGCATCCAGCACAAATTCTTTTCTTCTCAAAAGACACAGTGTGGAAGGTCCACCACGGTCGGCTGTGAGGGTTTTGAGGCCCACCGTGGTGGGTCTGCCACACGGCCCTGCAGGTTTCCTGTGCCAAAGGAGGTCATAAAAAAGCACTTTTTCTTCCGTTTCTGAATGATTTTTTGTTGATTTTTTTCTCTTACTCTTAGAACATAAGCGCCAGCCACCGACCAGCTCTTTGAGAAGCTCCCAGCTGGCAAACACACGGCGAGAGCAGGCTACCTTCATGTGAAAAACAAGTACGTCTCTACCAAGTCATGACACCCAAACTTCATTCCATAGGGTCCATCTTACAATGGCACATTCGGGAAAAACATCCTGCCTAATTTCCTGGTAGATTACTGGAATCATTTTGTCACTGTTATATCAATCCAAAATACACTGAATATTTTGAAAATTGTAAGACTTTTTGGATATCCTGCCCTAATTGCATCTTGGTATTTTTATTACCTGCTCCAGCATCTGTGGTAACAAGCCTAGGAGCAAGAGACGTGTCATTACGGTCTGTTCAGGGCACCCAGGTCCCATCCCAGTGAATTATCAGGTGGAAGAGCATCTTCACTGGTGCAGATTATTGCTTAAACAGGCAGACATTATCTCCAAAGCAGAAAAGGATTTCCCGGGATACCTACTGAAAACTGACAAACTACGTTACATTCCCACTTATTGACAAACTCTTCCACTTGAGGAGGAGTAAATGTATGTTGTAAATGCATATTGTTAAAAGATGTATGGCATGGGAAGGGAGGACCCAGACGAGATTAGGGACATTTCAGAAAAACGAGGCATAGGAGGAAGAGGGACTGCTGCTATTCAGAAGCACAGGCATGCACAGGGCAGGAGAGGGCTGGCTAATAGTCATGCAGAAGAGATGGAGACCTCTAAATAACAAACTAGAGATAGTTAAAGACCAGAGATCATATTCCTTCCAAGTGCAGGCATTTCTACTGAAAAATAACTTTATAAGAATGCTTTTCCTGTATCTTTATTCCTTTTATGCCATTTATGCTGTTTAGCAAAAAAAAAAAAAAAAAAAAAAAAAAAAAAAAAAGTGGAAGAAAGGACAAATATCTAAGTGATTCCCACTGGAAAAAAAAAAAAAAAAAAACTCTTTTTGCAGGGAAAGGCTCACTATTTTTTACAAGTATGCTACTGAGTAATACCTATCTATGTATCTATACGGGTTAGGTAAGTGGCAGAATTCTCCCTTCTTTCTTACTAAATCTTTCTTTTAAAAATCTCCATCTTTGTTTTCTGCTCCTTTGGGAAGAATCTGTAAGGCTTGAGTTGAAATGCAGCAGCCAAAACCCCCTAGAGGCTTGGCCAATTACCAGCAAAGTTAGTTGGTATCCTAAGTGAGACACCTACAGATCTTTCTCTTCCTCTAAAAATCCTCTCAGGTATATTTGCTTAATTTTGGCATATTACAGATTTGTTTTAGTTATGAGTTCCTGATTATATCTCAACCCAGTATATCAATGGGACTCTTCCTCAGTTACCATGAAGTGGACTACTTACCTGCTTAAAATAAGAGAGCAAAAACTCTTGGTTTACCTGCTCTTCAAATTATGTGTTGGATGACAGCTTCAAGAGCTTATAAGGTTAAGCAAAGGACATTTAGAGATAAAAACTTATGCTACAGGTCCCATTGAATATGGTGTAAATTTAGCTCACACAGCTTGTAAGCAAAATATAAACACAACTTGAAAGATATGCACTATGAAAATAAAATCTGAAGTCTGGTACACTAAGAGATAGAGCTCTTATTAATCAGCAAAAGCCACACGGCTTAAACATTCTGTATGCCACATCTCCATCTGCTTTTAGTGCTATAACTTTCTTGCAAAAAACAAAAAGACTATTCACACTGTACACTCATTTAAAGATTAAAAAAAGGCAAAGAAAAGCTATTTTTGAAAATTTCCTTTAAAACACAGTCTAAAAATGATATTCAGAACCAAACAGCATGAGAAAACTCCCTTTGGATGGTGTGAAGCCTACATGTTGAATAAAAAAGTCACCTCAAAATAGCAATACAGAGAAATTTAATGTCTCTTGTCCCTCTTTCTTCCATGCTTTTGCTGTATTTAATTAATCCAGTTATGTGTCTTTCCTTTTGCTCTTCCTTTCAGTTTAAAATGGTAAAACGCAGAAGCCACAGACTGACATTAATGGCCAAATTCTAGGCACAGGGACAAAGTGCGTATCAACGTATACCCTGTAAAGCCCCTACCATTCTTCAGTACGAGCAAAACATAGATGTGTGGCAAGAAATGTTGGGCTGACATTTGTACAAATAAATTAATTTCTCTTCAGTAAGACAACAAGCTCGACCTCTGCCACTTCTAGAAGAGCAAACCCTGCCGAAGCCGAGCGGGGCTCTGCTGGCAGCAGCACAGCATCCCCGACGCTGCGGCGAGGCCCTGCTGCTCACCGGCCCCTCAGCTCTGGCCCGCGGGATGCTCTCTCCAGAGAACGGCTCCTATTTCTGACTCCTTCCTTCCTACCAGCTAATGACCCGAAGGCCTAATCCTGCATGATAGTCCTTGCAATGGAAATACAGAGGATCTGATTCCTCTATCCACAATTTTATATTGGAGCATTTGCTTTAATTGGCTTTTACTTTCCAGGGATCGCTGGTACAAGAAAGAGAAGAATCACTGGAAATGGGTTTTATCCTATTTTGCTGGTTATAAATCTGTGCGGACTATTTGTGGACTTACTGAAGTTGAATCAACAAGGCTAAATATTACTGAGGTTCTAAACTACAGACCTCAGTCCTCCCAGCTGATGTGCCCAGGCAGCAGATTTACACCATTTGTACACAGAGTTCACCTAACACCACTTCAACAAAAAGTGTTTTACAAACATATCTGGTCAGCAGCAACTCTCATTCTAGTTTGGATTGCTTCTCTTTTTTTTTCCTTTTGCTTTAATGCACACAAGATAATTACTAAATCACATAGTTACCACTTTCTCCAATTTAATACAGTTCTGTGACATTAGCTGCAAAGTGCATGGGCTGCATTTTATTCAGATACAGTAACTCTCCACTCAATATTTAAGGGGAACTGAGAACAGCTGCCTAATTTTTCATACACGGAACACCTAAGATATGTTTTTAATGTGGGCAATTGAAATCACTGTAAACATGACCTGAGAAATACATTATTATCACATCCAACAAAACTTGGTCATTCTAGTAGCTGCTGAATGTTAAGAAACAGAATACAATGCATTAGTATCATCTTATGGATGGACATTGCAAAAAATCACCTGGAATTAAATTTTATAAATCTAATTTTAACTGCTAGTTGCTGCCTACATCACTTGTACAGCACAGTTTTCCCAAGAGCTTCAACATGCATGGTATTTTTTTAAGGCAAGAAATCTTTTCCAAGGAGGTGTACAAAAATAAACTGTAGTGTACAATGCCAACCTGGCAATTCAAGATGTGAAGAGATGTGTTGGGTTATTTGATTAAGAAAATAGACACATTATATACCAAATTGAAGAAATTATGCACCAAAATTCAAGATTCATCCAAATTACAGTGGTGACTGGCATGGAATCAGTTTGCAAAAGGGTAAGCACACAAATTCAGGCTCCAGTTCCAAAAAGACCTCTATTTACACTAAACCATGATCACTCACACGCTCATATGCTTTGCTGACCTTGGACTAGAGTTATTTCTGCAGAGAGATCTATCACAGCACAGCTAAAGCAACAGCAAAATAACCTACATATTTCTGACCAGGCAAAAACTAGAAAACCACCTAAAAATAAATTGCCAAAGGAAGTCAAACGCTAACCTTCTTCTGATTTCATCTGTGATGGAGCCCTTGTTGACGTGGGATGTAGGGTAGTACACGCTGCTTGTGAGGAATGTATTTGAGGAGATTCTTCCTACCTACAGCAGCGAGAAGCCCCTCCACCCTATGTATTCCCAATCCAAAGGGAATCTCTTGTAGAAAAAGGACAGCGGAGAATGCAAAGGCTCAATTTCCAGGGCTCTTCACATGGAATCCCACCCTAGATCACTTCTTCTCTTACTTTCTCCATTAGCAACATCCCCCAGGCAGAATCTTCATACACAGAGACAGCAAATTTCAATTTGTTTAGCATGTTAGGAAGCCTTGAATGAGTTCTGCAATTGCTCTGAAAGTAATTACAGCAAACCAAAGAATGAAAGCAGCAGCACTGAGGATGCAGCAGATGCTGGGAATTCAGGTGAATCCTGGATCCTCTGCGAGGGCCAAGTAAGAAGCTGATTCCCTCCGAGCAGCCCGAAGGAAGCAGATGTTCCTCCCTTATGTCACCAAATGCTGACAGAGCCACATGAGCCATTACTGCAGCCTGAGGCTTTTGATACAGAAATTGCATGCAGAACACAAAGGAGACAAAGTTGCTCAAATCTAATCAAGACTTAATTTGAGGTTTTTGATGGGCAAATGGGGAAGTGTTTGACTCTACCACTTCATAACAGAAATAACAGCTTTAAGCTTTCAAATGCTAATAAACAGAATTTCTGCATGGAATAATTTAAACTAAAAGCTGTGTCTCGTCCTTCAGAAGGACTGCATCCACTGTACCAGTGGATGTGTGATAGAGATCTCTGGAAGAGATATTAAAAAAGTGGAATATTAAAAAAAAAGTGGAATATTAAAAAAAAAAAGTGGAACATTAAAACTGCATTTTAAAACTGCATTTTAAAACTGCATATTAAAACTGCATTTTCCAACAAATTCAATAAGAAAAAATAGTGAAATACTAATATGATTTACATCAAGAGCTCTTTAAGAACCCGAAAAGCCAACCAGAACTATGCAAAATGTAGGATGAATATAAAGCAAAAGCAGACAGGGCTGAAAATTAAAAAAAAAAAAAAAAAAAAAAAGAGCCTGAAATACCAATCAACTCACAAAGATAAAAAAAAAAGGTTCTACAAATATGCTGGAAGATAAAATCAAGAGAAAGTACAGCTTGGGTATTGCCCTCAGAAGGCAAATGAGTCGATGATAAGGGGAAGGTTGACATATTAAACAGCTTTATTCTTTATAAAAAAAAGGTGAATTGTAACCAGATTTTTAGACGTGAACAGGAATGCTGGCCAAGTCAGGTTAAGGAATATTTAGATAAATTACATGTATGCTGGTTTTTAAGGATGGATTAAATTCAGTTATGGGGACACACTGAATCAAATGAAAAAGTGTCTCAGAATTTAATGAACATTTCTAAAATTCAGAGTGGCCTGGAAAGTCCCAGAGGACAGGGAGAAGGATAATCCTAAGGGAGAAAAATAAGTCTAACTCTGGTTCCTGGAAAGATTCTGGAACATATTATTGAACAATTTATAAGCATCTCAAGAATAGTACAATGATAAAAAACAGATGACACGGATTTATTAAGAAAAAACTTGTATCAAACCAGTACAACTTATTTTTTTGACAGAGCTGCTGGCTAACGGATAACAGAGAAGCCAGAGATGTGATAAACATTAACATTACCTTTTTTATTATTATTTTTGGTACTATCTTCTATGGCATTCTCTTAAGTCTGCTACAGAAATCTGTTCTGGATTAATTCCCCATAACATGGGCAAACAACTGGCTGAAAAACTCTCAAAGTGGAGTTTTCAACAGTTCCATGTCAAATTGAGAGGGCATTCCAAATAGAATCTGTCTTAAATCCATTTCTAGCCCAAATCGTCATCAATGACCTTTATGACAGGGAGCCCAGAACATGAAGAACACTTAGAAAACTAAGCTGAGAAGCATTGTGAGCATTCTGAATTTGCCTATGTTTTCCAGGATAATTTTAAGTATTTGCAAATACGATTCAAGATCAGTAGTTGAAATCCATGAAGACGAGGGGGGACCACTGTACATAGGGAGATGAAATCAAATGCCCAAATACAAAATTGGGGATAATTATCGAAATTGGGTCTCATGGAGAAACAAGGAATTCATCAACTGAGTAAGGAGTTAACAATAGATATCACACTGCAGAAAAAGTGAAATCACCTTAAAATACATTAACTGGATTTTGTACAAAATATGGTGGCAACTTTTCACTTTACTTGCTGCAGTGAGTCATTGAATAAAAAAGAAAAGAGAATAAACTGTCCAATCTTGGATCCTGACCTTACCTTACCAAGCATGTACACCAATCTAAAAGGGTCTAAAATGAGACTAAGAAAACAAAAACGTTTTAGAAACTGAAGCCTGAGATGGAAGTTTGAAGGAAACAGACCTCTTCTGTTTTCTCCTAGCAAAAAGAAAGATGGCAATAAGCACTTACCAATATATAAAAGGCTTTTGTAAAGTGAATGGTGATCAACTCTTCTCCATGTTCACTCAGAAAGAGAAATTACTCTATTTGAACAAAGATTAATCTCAGATGTTGCAGAGTATTTCTGTGACTTGAGAGGCACCTGAATCACCTTCCCACTTCTCCAGGTAGAAGAGGGATTTAGTCCGGTCTGATAGACACAGCCTGAGCAATAAGAGCCTCAAAAACTGAGATACTGAACGAGGGGAGGAGGAGGAGGAGGAGGATGTTCTAGGGACCCCAAACAGGAAGACCATGTGCAGAGCATATAGGATCAAGAAGGAGGAAAGGAATTAATTCACAGGAAGGAAACAGGCACTGACTGCTACCGCACAGAGGCAAAACTGAAGACTCCTGGGAAGTTTTCATGTAAAGAACATAGCGGATTTTTGGTGGATGATCAGATAATATAGAGCAGAGAATTTGAATTGCCTGGAGCCTTAATTCAAAGGTCTGGTGGCTTCTGGGTGCCTGACTCCTCCTGTATATGCACAGCCCAGGATTTATATAGGCTAATGAGCTTTGATATTAAGGACTGAGGTACCGTTTTTCGAAAAGAATGCGCATCTCAACACATATCTGTTTTGTACAGCCTCACTCATCTGTTAAGAGAACAGTGTTTGTACCAAGAGGAATCTAAGGCTTCAGCAAATGTAGTACCTATAAAAAACAATGATACAATCAGAGAGAAAGAGTAAGCTACCGCTGGATGCTGTGTAGACTGACTGAACTCCGTGAACATTGTCACAATACAGCAGGTCAGGGTCCAGCATAAAAGATAAGTTTGGGAAGGCAGATTATGTAATTATAAAGATAAACCTAAAGCCCTGTAAACTTAACATCATCAGAATGGTGAGAGTTTAGGGTTTTTTTTTTTAATATCTCCCTTCCCCTTCTTCCAAAAATAAAAAGTGTGAAGAGACTGGGGTAAATTGCTGTGGAAGAGCAACCATTTGCCATATGAAGACTATATTTTTAATGAACAGGAAAAATAAATTACAGTATTATACCCCATACTGCTCTTTTCCCTCCGTCCCCATCATCCCAATGCCTGGCAATCATTCCTTGTCACGGCAGACGTTTCCCTGCTGGCCGAATGTAGCCCCCTGCCCGCACAGCTCGCAGGCTCCTCGGCCGGAGGCAGGTGAGCATGCGGCAGCGCCCGCCGCGAGGCTCCACGCTCCACACAGGCTCCTGGGATCCCTCAGATGAGGATGAGCACCAGCACGTCTGCGCCTGAAGGGACACAAGCAACAACAGTATCCACGGGCGGGCCCGAGCACGGGTCCTGGGTCCTGAGTCCTGGGTCCTGGATAGCTCGGGACTCTCGTCTGACTTTACCGCAGTGAGAGCCTTCCTCTCCCCCACACCTTGCACAAGCGCCGGCTGCCGGAGACAGCGGCAGCAGTGCAGTGGGAAAGGAGACATTTCAGATTTCAGTGCCTCATGCTACCAGAAAGCCATAGCAATATCCTAGGGCTATTTCTTGGGAGACAAGGAAGCACTGTAGGAGAAGTTACAGGTATTCTGGCTGGGATTTGTTACCCGAATCTATATGAATCTATAGCTGAAGATCTCTCATTAGTGTTTATGAAGCCTAATATGTCTTTAGGCAGACACTCAGTCTGTCTTTTCTGTGTCTCTGTCCCTCCCATCCAATACTTCAATGGTTCCCAAACTTCTGTTATTTATAGGGCTCTATAAAGTGACAGCAAGTACTCCATCTAAACTTAATACAGCCTAAAATGGGAAATGGTGGTGAGAAAAGGAATCACTTTTATGTTTCTTCTCCCATCAACACTTCCATGTATCTGGCAAAAGAAATGTTCCCTCCATTCCAAAGGAAACTTTGTCAGGTGCAATTTTTAATGTTAAAAAAAATGATACTTCACCATATATTTATCAAACTAATTTAAAAAACAAAACAACAACAACAAAAAACACCTCTGTATCTGTCCTCATCTCTAGTTAGTGGCATATAACTATCTCGCTTTAATCATATCTCATTTTTGGCCCCTTTCACTTCACAGGATTTCTTTTTCAGTACAACCCTACATATTCAGTCAGTTATGCTTCTAACAGTAGTAAAAAGGATCCTCCAAAACTAAGAGAATAACAGTTTCCATTTTAAAGGCTAACAAAGCAAGATTTTTCCCAACCAGTTACCTACAGGTAAATACCAAAGTAACTGATCTCACTTTTAGAAACAGGTCCTTTATCTTCAGTGAGTTGTGAGGTGACTGCTGCCTCTTGTAACACTTCTGAATTACTGTCACATTCACCATGACAGATGTGGGTCATTAGAAGCAAGAATTAACGACACGCAGAAGGGCTTGGGAATAGACTGGTTTTGATGGAAATAATCCTAGAAACTACCAGAACTGGGGAGCCAGGTAATGTTGTTTAAAAATCACTTTCTGCCAGTAAAAACAGAACTGTAGGAGGTAATTATCTGACTCTATAAAAACACTATGCGTCTTGATTGGATGACCATATGGATTCCATGAGTTTCCCGGGCCCCCAAAAATAGTAAAACTGTGACCCTGATAGAGTCTGACATCAGTCATCATAGGTGGCGTGGCAAACATTCACCACATGGAAGAACAAATGCAGAGCTCTAATCCCCAAGGAGAAGCAAAAGCCTTCACTTCCTACAGCAGTGCCTGTCAAAATGCCTTCATGTGGTCTCCTCTGGAAAAAACAGTAAACAATTTTAGGTCAATTATTTTATTATCGAGAAAAAAAAAAAGGCAAAGTAAATCTATAAAAACAAAGAGAATCGCAAACATCTTTTCTGTAACAGAATAGATCACAAAAGCAAAATGACAGATGCCTCTTCACACAAGCAGAATTTACAGAATACTTAAGGAAGGTACGAGGAAATCAAAGGCTTCAGCTAACCAGCATCGTGTCCAGGGCTGCCCAGCAGTAGAAACCCTCTTTCCCACTGCAGCCCCTGCACAGGTACTAGTGACTACAGGGAATCACAAATTTATTACGGTACTTGAATAAGGACAAAATTCCCATGCAAACGTTAACAGAAAGCAGATCTATCAGTCTGTGTTTTCCTGCTCTGATCAACACAACCCATAAAAAGAAACTGCCTCAGTTAAACTGGCCTCAAAGGAAAAAGATCAGCTACAGCCGTCATTGTCCTCCTTCCCCAGGCACTTTTTTCGCTCTCCTTTCTGCAGTGAGATTTATGAAAGACTACGTTCTGATATCACACAACAAAGTGTAAAGGTTTGCAACTTCAAACAAATGGGGATGAAGAAATTTCATCATTGCTCTATGCTTATGCTACTCAACAGTAGGACTGTGAAAAAGGATATTCTTCTGTCACTAATGTGCTGTTTTTCACAGAGGACCTGCTTTGGGTTTCTGTAAACATGGGCATTTACACAAAACTCAGAGAATGTCCCGTGCAAAGGCAGGCCAGGAACCACCAAAATGGTACCTCTGTGGGCAGTGAGTAATTCGGAACAAGGTATCTCATTAACTTTGCCTGATTTAATCCCTGTAACAGAGAGATAATGGCCAACTGGGTGACGGTGTTTGCTGCTCCATCACAGCCTCGGCTGCTGGCACTGCTCCCTCGTCCCCTCATGGGCTAAAGAGAGAGAAATGCCTCACCCTGCTCCCCTCTTCCTGAGCGTACAGGGAGCACGACTGCAGACAGGGCCTGCATCACTACCCGACCTTTGCGAGAGGGAAGCGAAGGACAGTTCTGCGAGCCCAGAGAGACGAGACCCGCACATAGCGCCGCGAGGAACAACCCCGCCGCAGCAGCGAGCCGAGCACGGCGCAAGGCGACGCGACACGAGCAGGGAACGGGCAGCAGCTCGACCCCACACGTGGGTGTCCAGAGCCTCTTCAGCCGCAACCGGGACATCTCGAGCACCAATTGCATCTTGCAAATGCCTCACATCCCAACCAGCTGCAGTGCTGCAGCCCATAACTGTCTCCTCTTTCAGAAACCATTCCATGGGGTACTTCTTTTTTATAAATGCATTGACTAGAAAACTGATGCCTTTTAGTGCAATAATCAGTACATTGCCTTATATATAGATCCAAAATTGATTGCTTTTCTGCTGCAAGCTAGGTCTTTCGTCTGAACTTTCTTTATCTTATTCAGGACTGTGATAGATGCAGCATAGTAACACATATTCTCCTTTTCCATGCTTAACTCCTCCTCAGTGCCTGTGACACCACGGAATTCATATCAAAAACTCTCGGGACTTTTGCATTATGATAGGACAAGATGGGTTACTTGTTAAAAACGGTTACGGAAGGAGGGGGTATATATGGTGCTCTGATGCTAATAAAGGCTTCCTCCTCCTCTAAGCTGAAATGCATTCTTGACTGTTTTTAGCGAGTAGAATTTGAGCTGCTTGAACATTACTTGTGAATAGTTTGACTAACTTTCCTTATGCCTTGCTAAGTCACTTGTTCATAAGTACTTTTTTTTTTTCCTGTTAATCGCCTTTGAAAGTGGTCAAAATGCTCACTGAACTACTTTTTTCTTTCTGCCAAATAGGGAAGAGGCACAAATACGTTCCTCTATTTGCTGGGCTCCCTCTTTCCTATCTGGAACTAACAGGCAGAAATGTGTTGAAATGCAAGAGCCACCAGGCCCAGCAGTTCTGCATTATTTTGCATGTCTAGGCCTTGACAGGCCAGGCCATTTCTGTATTTTATTACCTGTTATTACCATGTCTTTACATTTGACTTGTAGCTTGTAACTATGAAATGTGGTACATATCAAGGTACACTAGGTTATTGAACTTTTAGTACAGTAAAAACAAATGTGACTTAATGCAATAGTTTAATTGCCATTTAAAACAAATGCCAATATTTTAAGTGATTTAACTAACAATTGCTTACAAGCAGCAGGTGTTTTGCCTGTGGATAGAAGCAGATAGGAACTACTTTCTCCAGAAGCAATGATGGCAGCAGTAAAGCTGTTTCAGGAAGAAATATATGAAGTTTATTGAATCCGTTATATTTTACCATAATGGGCAGGGAATTTGCCTTGCTCCTTGCTTACGAGGAGACACTTAGTTTCCCGATGCTTTAGCAATGCTACCCCAACAATGCATCAAACACAGGATTAACTGAGCACCACATAGCGCCTCAGGCAGCAACCCCCTCAGCTCAGCAGGCTCCCTCGTAGCCTCGGAGGGGATACCCAATGGGGTGAATATTTCTGAGCCCCAAGAGGTAGCCCTGCCTCTACTGCCCGGCACGGCGGGCAGCCCCGAAGCAGCGGTGGCGGTTGGGAGGAGACTGACCAGAGCGGCAAGGCACGGCACACAGCCTGCTCCAAGCGAAGCAATGCAGGAGCGGAGGGGTGGGCACCCAAAACCTCAGTCTGATGTACGCTTTGACCTTGCCACAGCATATGCTAGAAGCACCGAGAGGAATGACTGAAGCTTTAGTTTCAAGAACCAGTTTTCGCTATGGATATAGAGAGGTGGTGGATTTTACTCAGTAGGTATCTGACTGCCAAGTAAGTAAATACAGAGTATCCAGAACACTCTGCTGAACAGAGCAGACAAATAGCACTGACCCTCTTAGCATGAAAATAGTACTCTGACGTTTTTTATCACTTTCTTAGCCTTCCTCTTCCCAGCATTAAGAGTGAAATCTTCCCTTTCTCTTCCCCGTGAGAAGCAGTTGTATTAGACTTCATAGAGAATGAAAATGCAAAATGCAAAATGTCAAGTATTTTATGTACAAATATTTAGAACAATACAAACTACTTTGCAGCTTTATGACATGCAGTTACTGTAGGCGTCATACTTCAGTCAACAAATAGTTTGTTTTTAAGTGACCCATAGGTGACCGAAGCCAAAAGCGTAACAAGTGATTTTTCAGTACTTTTCACAGTATCAACCACAGTGGTGCATCTGGCTGTTTTACATGAAAGTGGGGCCATAATACTAGAATAGTGCAACAAATTCCTGCCCATTTAGCACACTGTGGCTGCCCTCGTGCTGAACACCGTGACCCCGTGGAACTCGCTCTCCAGGCAGGAAGAGCAGAACTTACACTCTTCAGCTTGAACCACACGGCCTGGAGCTGGGGAAGCCCACGACTCATCGGCGTTTAGGGAGTTACGACACGAAGAAGAGTAAACCCGAATTCATGGCAAGCACGCAGGGATAGGGGTAGGAGCGTAGCGTCTGAGCAAAGAGTTGGCAAGTCTGCAGATCACAGGGTGTTTACTTATGGTTTAGCTATTTCTCTTACCGACAGGAATATAAAACACGCACAGCCTGATGAATCAGCTTGTGACCTTTATGCAGTGTAAAACAGCTTGTTAGTGGGCCCTGATCTATCTGTCTAGAGCTTGCCAAAAAACCTATCCTCAATAATTAAAAACCAACTACAAATGGTCTTATTGACCTCGCCTAGGTGTTCTGGCATGTATTCCATTATTAATTATGCATTAATATTATATTAAAAGGAAACTCAGATAAGCTTAGCCACAGACAAATGGACGTCTGTGTGGTATTATGGTAATTAAAATTAAAATTTAAATAGTATCTAACTCGGGAATAAAACATAAGTGCACGTGCCTTCTCTGCAATACCTACAGCCTTCCCACCAACTGATTTCCAGCACAGAAAAGGCCTCATTTTCCCCCTTCCCTGTCACCGGAGCCCCAGGACCAGGCGCGCTGGGCAGGAGCGGGTTTCGCGCCCTCCGATACCTGCGGTCGCTCTTCCCCACCGCGGGGCGGGCGCCAGCTCGGGCCGCGCCGCCGCACGCGCCTCGTCCGCTGCCCCCTCGGC
>JAWLRI010000756.1:2162636-2205994 GCA_034781795.1 Crypturellus tataupa | reverse complement strand
CGCCGGGGCCGGCAGCTCCGTGACCCCCGAGCGCGGCGGTGGCGGCGGCAGAGGCTGCTGCCTCACGAGGAGGCTCTCTGAGGCGACGCGTGCGGATTCTGCCAAGGGCTCTGCAGATCGACACCGCGACCGGGAATCTCACACGGCGAGAGTCGTGAGGCGAGTGCCAGCACGAGGTGCCCTAACCGGTTGGTGTTTTAAAGCAGCAGGATGTTACATTCAAAAATACGTGAAAAATCTATCGTGGTCAGAGAGACACATTCGCCCACAAGAGCCTGCCGAGCACCAGAGCACTCGAGCTCCAGAGTCATTAACATTTACTCTCCCTCTAACGCGAGTACCAGAGCTCCCGCCTGTATCTTGGGCAGCGAGGAGCGCCTGAAGTCAGGCACACACTTTAAAGCTTCGGCGGATGGGGACAGTACGCAGCAGTCTGCACATTCAAGCAGGCAGAGGTAGCGAGGATTCGATTTCCTATTTGATAATTTTTTTCTTATCAGCCCAAGCTGAAACAAACATGCTCCTCATTCTGCCATGAGAGCTATGTGTGCAGCAGCTTGAAACTAAAAGAGTGGTTTGCAGACCTGTTTGACAAACTAGAATGGATACGCTTTGCACGGCACACGCGGGATCCTGCTTTCACCAGTGCTGCCTCTGAGCTGCTGCGTCCAGCAGAAGGCAGATGCCTTTCATGCGGACACGGGCACCAGCAGGAAGCCAGGCAGCTGGCAGCAGCAAGGGAGAAGTAAAGCTGCGGTCCTGCCAGAAAGGCAGCTGCTGCACCAGCCATTTCACCACCTGCAAATGATGACAGCTTCAGCCTCAGCATTTTAAGTAATACAGGAACTCAGCAATGCATATGGGAAGACGCAATACCATAGTAAAGACAACAAGTACACAGAAAGATCAAGGATAAAAAGTGTGGCTGTTCTTTCCCTGGGGAGTCCATCCTTGAAATGTTCTCAGCTCCTCTCCCTGACCAGAACCAAGCTCTGACTTCAAAGTGAACCTTAATCACAAATCTTACTAGTCCAGAAGCCTGTCTTGGCTACGGATCAGTAGCAGAAACATAGGAAAACAGCATAAAAAGGGGGAAGCACAAAACAAACAAATCACAGTGGAAAGGTTTCTTCCAAAATGTTTCATCCAGCAAATGTTTCAGACATTTCTCTTTCATGAATTTGCCAAATCTTCTTTTAAACTCATTTATTCTTCACAATATTTTATCCCAGTCCATTACAAAGCCTAACTATGGGTTATGTAAAATAATGTGTTACTTTTACTTGTATCAGCTCTGCCCTCTGGTTTTGTCAACAGAATGGGGGTCCTGGGGAACGAGGGTGACCGAGCCCTGGCACAGGCTGCCCAGAGAGGCTGTGGAGTCTCCTTCTCTGGAGATCTTCCAAACCTGCCTGGATGCCGCCCTGTGCCACCTGCTCTGGGTGTCCCTGCTGGGGCAGGGGGTTGGACTAGGTGATCTCCCCAAAGGCCCTTTCCAACCTCAGTCATTTCATGATCCTGTAGTCAGAGAAAGCAGAAAATTCCCTGGATCTGCAACATTTATGATTTTACATTATCACATTGTCCACCCTGCCCACTTTTCTACCCAGGCTGCTCATTTGTAAAGTAAAGGATCCAGAACACGGGCAATAATAAGTTTAAGGCCAGTTGATCACATTATCTGATTTTAAATAGTATGCACTTATTCAGGAAGCTAGTTCAAAGAGGTGTACTATTTGGTGGAGGGTGGAGACAAGTTAATTTTCTTTCAGGTTTTCTTCTATTAAGCTGAAGTGAAAATGTCTTCACACTAGCCACGAGGGAATGACCGTACATTGTAGCTGGCCATGACCCAGCGATCTCTCCATACTTTAGAAGAGTTTGATACCCAAGTTTTCAGTTTAGACTCATGAATTTACTCAGAAGATTAAGGAGGGAAGATGTAAGAGGTAGAAAGAGCATCCTAATTGCTAAATATAGAGCTTCAAATATAGAGCTTCAAATGTGTGACTATATCACCTCGCCATAGAGAGGTCAAAGCAGTATAGATTGATGGCAATTTATGGCCTAGAAAGTTTTGATGAACCAAATAAACTAGTTGCTTAAAAAAAATAAAAACAAAAGCAAACTCTTAGAGTGCAGAAGTAAATTATAAAAAAAATGTGTGTGAGATTATTCTCACCCGACTCTGCTTTCTGCCAATTCCTAGTATGGCATAAATGCAGCTAAAGATTAACAGCATACTGTCTTCAAAATGAGTAAGCAAACCCTAATACTGGACATAAATAAATAAAAAATCCAGTTTTCTCCCAACAGATGTTGGGATCAAGCCTATCCCAGGCTACTAGCAGGACATACCTGCTGCACACCGTATTTGTCAACAAGGCCACTTGTTCCCAATAACAGTGACTATAGGTACCGTAAACACAATTTCCCTGGCAGTTATACTCGTTGTACAAGATCTTAACCCAGTCTATAAGGCACCACTTTATACCTTGCAAACTCCATAATGCGGAAGGAGCCAGATCCACCATAGTAAAAACATTAAAAATAATAAAATTCATAGTATGTATGGAAGCATATACTGATCCAGCCATGTTTTTTCTTTTCTGTTGTACAAGGAATTTATTTAAAAAAATCAGTAAAACAAGCTAGGAAAAAAATCTAAAAATGTCCACATTTAAGGTATTCTATTTTTCTACTCTGCAGAATTCAGTATATCCTGTTCAGTCTCCTAATTCATCAACACCGTTGTCTTTTCCAGAAAGAGCAGAGAGAGTTTCTGCTTCTCCAGGAGAACCCCGGTTCTCTTGAGCCTTTGCTTGCTGTCAAAACTGACCTCACTCCCAGAGAACTTCTGCATCATTTCTTTTCAACCTTACTATAGACATCTCTCCTACTACCTGGTTTTCCACAGACATTTGGCATGAAAAATGCGCAAAACACCAAAAATACTACGCTTAAAGGCTTACCAATGCAGAAATAGTAGTGTATTAGTCAGATTTCTGTGAAGTTCATGTTTAGAAAACAAGAGGTTTATAGAAGCATTTTCCCCTGCAGTACAGATAAGTGGAAATTTTGTGAAACATTCAGCAAATATTTTACAGTCTAAAAGAGCTCTTGGAGCTCCCTAGGCTGTCCTATTTCTACCAAAACTGCCTACCCACTTCATTACAGATCACACACCATAAAGTTACTTTTATCTTCAAATCTTCCAAAATCTGAACATTAATCTGCCAGCAAATTTGGAACAGATATATTTTGAATTTCAATTGCCAAGAAGGACGTTGCCCTGTTAATCTCAAATGATGGGCATCACAATTTTAACACATTTGCTAAAAAATCTGTACAGATTAAAGGTTGAGTTCTGGATTTAATTGAAGTAACCTTTTGTACAATCTAGCTTTAATGAAGTGCAATGAAGTTAAACTCCATAGGGGCCATTAATCTGAAACACTCCATTAAAACAACTACAAGGGGAGTTTTTAATAAACAGTGTGAACTAATGCCCATGTGGAAAGGTAATTGAGAGGGAACTGGTGTCTGGGCCAGATTGTTATTAAATCCTTATCACAGGTAAAGCTGAAACCCCAAATGGCAAGCTGCCATGTGATTTATAGTGCCCTTCTCTTCCCAGCCTAAAGGAAAGGCTATGTTTAATAATAAAAAAAAATCCTGTGACTAAGCTATAAAATAACTGAGCAATTACTTACAATAATTTATACAGGGCAATACACTGACCTTGCTCTAAGCATAAAATCTACAAAATAACTTCTGTAATAAAACTGTGAACTACTAAAAGGACTAAAGGTTTAACCATTTTTATTGTGAAGAACCTGAGGGTACTATAAATACATATTACACTCCTAATAGAGGATTAAAAAATTCATAATTTTAATCTTTAAAAAAACTTTTCTAAAAAGGCTGATGGGGCTTTACCATATTCCAGGAATGCCCACAGTCATATTCTAAAGCTCTTAGCAGGGCACTAAAGCCCACATTTCTTAACATACCATACACACATAGCAATGCAGCCCCTATCTAAATCTGGCCTTTCAAGAAACGATACAAAAAGGAACAAAAATTCCCATCAGTGACCAGTTTGCTTTACAGTGGTATAGGCCGTACATTTAAGGACTAATCAAATACTGCACTCTGGCTCTTGAAAGGTATAGCAAAGAATAGGTATTCCCCTCTGACGTTTTATTTTTAGATATCTTTGCCCAGACATCTGTAAACAAACGTGTAGATGTGGAAAATGGTCTTTAAAAACAATACCAGCATGTATTATGGTTGATACGACTCAAATAAAATGCGTGTAAAAGTCTTTCCCCAAGGCCTCAAAATTTCAGACAGCTACCAAACCAGAAGTGCTAAACAAGACAGTAATACCAAAAGAGAGGCAAATCAAGAGAGATATGGGGGGGTGGGAATCACGTAAAAAGGATTGCTTTCTAAAAAGCTGCTCGGATTACACTATTTGATTTTTAACTTGGTGTTTCTCTTGTTTAAGTCTCAATTTCTGCTTCATTTTGTTTGTTCTTGTATCTGTTTGTTATTTCTTGTTTTGGTTTACGAATATTCATTTAGGTCTAGAAGAATAATTTGGATCAAAACCAGGCAACTTCGGTAGGACTTAACAGTCAGTCCCCATCAAGGTCTAAACAGGGGAAGGAATCGGAAAGACCAGATGACACTTCTGGCCCAAAAAGGACTAAAAGGAACCAGGGGTTACCAAGTACACGGGAAGGGAGAGGCTTTTATGCCTATCAAGTCGATATTACAAGAAAGATGTGGAATCACTTAGAAAGTGATGACTACAAAGGGAGCATGGAAGGAAAAGGATGAAAGCACATGGTTTGCATCCATGAGATGGTATTTCAGGATTAAAACTGCATAGGTATTGTATTTTAGCAACATTTCAAAATCTTTCTTTTTTAATGGAAATGGTAGAGATTACTTCAACTCTAACAAAAAACACAGCATCACACAGCAGACAGTAAGCGTATCTAGTGCAGCACCGACTGTCCGTTTCTGGTTTTTATTCCATGCTTCTCATGAGTATTTCCTGCCTATTGGCAGAATCGGGGAGTATTTTGTGATTAGGCACACGCTAAGCATGAGACTGCTACAGTGGGCAGTTTCATGGGGTCATGTGTAATCAGCAGCAGATTACTTGAGCTAAGGGGAAACGTAACTGATTGCATTGCACTCTGGCAAGGGCTCTGGTTACGGCGATGCAGAAGGCACAGGCTGCACGCAGCGCCACTGAAAGATACAAACTGTCCACAGGCTTGTACCGCCTGGGATGAGAAACCCAACCTTGGGGCAGGTTAACTTGGCAGCGTGCCTAGGGCTGGTAACCTCAGCTGCACCTTGCTCCTGCTTTTCCCACCACGGTTGCCTGGCCTCTCATACCGTGTAGAAAAGAGGAAGGAGCCCACAAAAGCCAGTTACACCGTTCCGGATAAACCACTCAAAATGCTTAGCTGCCAACTCGCAGGCCCCTGTCCCTCCCACGGCTTAGCAGGTGCCTGCTCTTATGGCTTTTCCCCAAAATACTTTTTCAACACTCTTGTCTTTGGAGAAAATGCTCTTCCATCGTTACTAGCATGCAGGTGTATTTGCTAAATAACCCAAGGAAACATGCTCTTTTTGGGCGTTCTTGGTGCCTGAAACGTGCAGTCTGTAAGTACAGCAAATGGCAACTCTGGCCTGTGCAGACACGTCTCCAGTGTCATTTTATGCTTCTGTAAGAGGAGGTGGGAGAGTTTCTAAGTCTTTTTACCACATTTTAGAAATTGAGACCTTATTCGGTTACGTCTTGGCAAATGGTCATCTCCGTTGTTTATATGGGTAAAACTGAGAAGCTGTTTAAAGGCCACAGAAAGCAATGAACTTCAGCACGGAACAGAAGTTAAATGCATTGCTTAAGCATATTACCCAATGAGGATGAATGAAAGTACGAGGCTAAAAATTTAACTGAAGTGCAGCCTAGAAAAGAGTACTTTCAGCTTCTGCCTTCTGCTACTTTTCCAACGCTAAATCTATAACACAGTGAAGCCACTCCAGAGAGATTAAACACGCTCAACTGTACTGGTCTTTTTCCTCATCCATGTGATGCTTTTATTGCAACAGAGCAACTCCGGTTTGTACCAACTCAGGAGCTTCTACAGCATCTTATCAGAAGTCTGTACAGTCTAGGAAAAAAAAATCTATTTAAGTCTTCGAACACTCTTGGTTGCAGTATATTGCATAGGAAACATCCTATAGGATAGGGAGGGTTGATTAAAAATTTGTGTTAGAAGAGAATGGTGTTTCACCCAAAAGGAAAATGTGTTTCTTTTCATTTAGTTTCAGAAAACATCTCAGTTCTTTAATTCAGTTATTAACAAGGTTTTAGACAGTATTTCAACTAGAAGACAGTATTTCAAATCTCTCAGACAAAAGGATTGCCATGCTCTGCTTCTTCAGGTTTGCTCTTTTGGAAAGGAAAAGCATGGAACTCCGGCCACAGGGCAGATCCCGTCCTTGCTCCGCGCTCGGTCCCCTCTGCCCGCAGGGATCCTCCTGCCCTCCCTTGTGACTGCGCAGCAGCTCCAAGGCACCAACACTGCTCGGTCCACAAGGGCCGGGCTCTGCGGAGGCTCCTGCGCTGCTGCCCCGAGAAGGCATCTGAGCAAGAGAGGAGTTTTTCTTGGGAACTGCAAGAAGTCAGGAAATATGAAGAGCATGAAACTGTCATCCCTAATACTCCAGTTTATTTGGTATCGCTACTGGAACATCATTCATGCCAGCATCATTGGTTTGATTAAAATGCAGTAATTAAACAAATGTCTTCTGCTAGTTGCTACCTTCAAAGGGAAGAAAGATTGAGCTATTTTCCTATTTTGCCAAAAGTTCTTAAAAGATATTTCTTAATGGGGGATGTAGTCTGCTCTGTGAGCAGTACAGAGTATCTGTACGGATACACACACATCCATACACAAGCACAGTGCATATACAAACACAAAATTATCCTTTAAAGTATGTTTACTAGTGGTGGCCATGGTGCCTGTATCCATATACACAGAATACATGAACACACATTTCTTTCAGCTTTAAAAAGGTATGTTAATTTGCTGAGCTTAAATTAAATAGCAGGCTCCAGAGAAAGAACATAGAGCCTAGTCCGAAATGAACATCCTGACTATGCACAACTATTTAGATATCTGCTCCTACAGAATTGCTGTTCCCCCTAGACACGCACATTTTCTAACCTATAAAATTCACTGTCCCTTAACACAAGGAAAATTACCCAAGTTTCCATTTTAGTGCAACTGCCAGGAAGCTCCCCCAGGACAACGGGGAATGGAAGAATGTAGAATCCTTTCCGTGCTGGCAACCCCCCCGCCCGGCGCGCTTCTGCAGGGAGCCTGGCGGCTCCGAGAGGGCCACGACGCCCCCGAACGCGGCGCTTCGCCCTGGGCCGCCCCGAACTCGCCCCTTCGGGCAGGCGCCGCTGCCGCGCGCGGGGCTCCCGGCGGAGCAGGGCTGGCCGCGGCGGCAGGCGACGCACAGCCCGAAGCGCTGAGAGCAGAGATAAAGCTTTATCTTTACTGCCCTCTCCAGGCCACGCTGACTTGGGGTTTGTGAAAGAGCGCGCTGGGCAGGCGGCAGCTCTTCGATGCCTCGCTAAGTATTTTCTTTAATGCGTGCATCTTGCCTAAAGTAAATTGCTTTATTTAGGTTTAGCATGGAGTTTGAACCTATGGGTGTACGAAATTCAAGAACCTTTTTGCTAGTTTGATTTGGGAATACGCTAAATGAGATTGCCACGGTTGCAAGAAATGTGGTGGTGTTCATATCAAACAGCTGCTCTATGAGTTAGGGGCGTTGGAAAGGCACAGAAGGCTGGAATCAGGCATTTGGTAAAAGCGTCTCTTTTTTCCACCTCCTACAAAGTATACATTTCATATTATTTTAACCCTGTAGCATAATTTCCTTTTCCAAATAATATATTTCATTTACACTTTTCCCCACAATCTAAATCTCTACACCTAACACAAGCTCAACCTCTATACGACCTTCCCTCTCCATCTTTGCTTCAAGCTCCAGTTAATACTCATAACTCTGTACAAGTTTGGGTCATCTCATACTTTTAAAGTATGATTTAGCCTCCAATCCAGTGGTTCGTCCCAGATGACAAACTAATCTCATCTTTGAGCTGATTTACGTAGCACCTATTTATCCAATTTAATTCATGGCTATCTGCCATGCCCATTTTTTGGTATTCCTCCTTCCAGTTTACATGACCCTGTTCACGCAAGGAAATCTGCACGGTCCTTATGAACTGGTCGTATTGCAGTGCGTATCAACGGATTCGTTTTGATAACAGCAATATTCCTTCATAAACAAACATTCCACTGCTATTAAGAGAAAATAACACGTATTTATCTGCATATTTATCTTCATCCCATCAACAGCAAGCTATGTTCTGGGCATAAATATTCCGCACCTCTCGGGCATACAGCACCTGCAGCGAGAGCTGCAAGGTTTGCCCAGTGCCTTCGGCAAGGCCAGCACTGAGCACACGGCCCCAGCTTCTTCCACAAACACAGCCACTTTCTGCCATTAACTCAGATCCCAAGCATGTCATCACAGTATTCTGCCACCAGATGTTCAATTTGAAGCAATACACCATAACTTTTCTCATCCTTTTTTTTTCTTAATTCACCTCATGTTCATCCTGGCTTCTTTCCAATGTTTTGATCTCACAGGTCTTATTTTCTCTATGATTTACTTTTTAACTTCCTTAATCTAAATCTCTCTGTTATCATTTCCATCTTCCTGCTTATCCCCTGCGCCTCTGTCACCATCCTTTTCATTACTCTTCTTTTACTTCTGACAAATTTTGTCTTCACCCCTACAATTACTCTCAGCCCAGAAAGTCTGAGCCTGCTGCTTCTTAAGTCAGTGATCTGGCAGGATTTAGCCAAAAATTGGCTTTGTTCCATCAGATTTTTCAAGCATGAGGAATAAAATGCACACGTATAATACATTATCACATGTTTTTCCAGTAAATACATAGTATCAAAATAGCAGATGCAACAGAGAAGCTCTTCCAATGATCACTGATATAATCATTTATGGCATGTGTAAAAAAATTCTACTTTTTTCCCCTCTCATATCTAGAGGTGGAAAGGGCTGAGAGATGATCATGGGGAGAAGCAAGAGAAATTATTTTGAACCAAGCAGGCATACAGTCCCTTCCCTGCTTTGCTCGTGCTCTCCAGCCTTTCTGTCTACAAAGATAAGTTACCCTAGACCCCAACCTGCAAAGCATTTAACTTTAGGCATATGCGGAGAATTAATCATGTGCTTAAAATTAAGCACATACTTAGGTTCCTTATTGAACCAAGCCCTATGACCCTCAGATTGACTAAGATTGATTAAAATATAATTACTTTCATATTTCCATCAAAGATAGGTTATGCAAAATATTACAGGCAATCAAGCCTCCCAAATCACAATTTTGATTTTTTTTTCCAAGTACGTATGTCACTTTGGTACATTAAATACAGAGACTGAGGAAAAAAAATAGAGGATAATGCTAAATCAATCACAGGAAAGAAACAACAACTTGCTCAGTTTGCCAGCTTATAATGCAGCTACTTACAGAAATTAATTTATCATCTACAATGGACAGTACCATATCTGCATGTTTGTTAATCATCACTCTATAGTCATAGTATTTCTCTTTTTCTGTTTTAATTCAATTTTCAGACAAACAGGTCCTTATTTGATCCCATTAGACTGCAATGGAGAGTTTGATTTCTTTCAAAAGTTTTCTAACGGCTGACCTGAAAAGTGTCAAAGCGACTTCCATCTCTTTTGTTTCTACCAAGCCGTCCCAATTTCCTAATTTCACTGGATCCTCCAATTGCCATGTCTTCAAAGTTTGTGATTTATTCCCTTTGAATGATTAATTTAGCAGACACCCAGAGTAAGAGCAATTTTGCATCTGATTGCAAGTTATTCTAGCTGAGAATTGACATGCTCAGGTAAGAAATACATTCTATAATTTGAGCATGCAGAGACCAATATTATTACACCTTTGGCCTCACGCACTACAGCAGTTCACTAGTGAGCATCAGTATTACCTGATGCTACTACTCTGCTAACTGCAGTGGGCACATGTGGAAAATATCATGTGTTAAAAGATTTTGTAATCAAGATTTTGAAATCCTGAGGATTGGAAAAGTTTTTTGTTATTGTTTTTGTCTTATTTTACAAATACTTTGTACTTTAGCACTGCTTTTGTTTCACGCAATCAGTTTTGGTTTAAGAAAAAAAATAAGTCATATCAAATACCAACCCCAAAACCTTACATGTTTTCCCCTTTACCACTTGTCTGCACAGTTAGCAGCCTTGGCTCTAGCTAACGACACTCCTGTAAAACTCCTGTTGTGCTTTCGGGCCTCTGTACTGCTCGCAGCAGAAGAAGGGCCGGGAGCGCTGCTGAAGGCTGCATGCATTGGCCACCACGTGCTTCTCTCACCATCAGCGCAGAGCGGTTTGCATAGGCCTGCTTTGCGGGCCACGTTTTCACCCAGCTCCAAGCAGGGCACGAACAGGCAGATCTTCCTCACACCAATATCCCATCTGGGCACAGGAGAGAGGTCAGAGCCCCGGGGCGCTCCTGCCATCCAACCTTCAGGATCCCGTCGGAGCACGGGAGGCCCCACGCAGCATCTCCTCCTGGCACGTGGCTAACCAGGAGGTTGGCCGGAGAGGAACACGTGGCATCCCACTGCACAAGACAAAGTGAGCGCAAGGGAAAGCTTTCTAAGCAAGGAAATCTTTGACTAGCAAAGTTGTTTTTTTTGTTTGTTTGTTTTGTTTTAAACTTCTCTAACAGAAATACTGTAAAAGAGATTTTAAAAAAGCTGCGAACCAGTTTAAAATTACATGCAACATTCAGTTACTATTCTGATGAGCACCATATAAAAATATAACAGATTAAATAACATTCTTAGCACGCAGATATTGGAGGCACACATGGCTATGCTACTACTCTGTTTGACGCAGAATTCAAAGCCATTTTCTTTAATAACTTTATAAAGGTTCTTGACAAAGTTTCACTAAGTGATCGATGCAGTTTAGTGAAGAGGAGAGACTGCTTTCAGAAGCAGACAGACAAACCCTCACAAAGGCCCAGCGCTGGCAGAGACACACACGTGCCACGAGTACCAGTCCTTACATCTTCAAACTTTCCTACTTCTAGGGCCATGTCTTCCCAGTGACACATAGAGGCACCCGGTGAAGGTTCAAATGCAGTTACTAGCATGCCTGACAAGACAGTGTCCAAAAGCTAAATTCCTTAGCTGACCCATTAAAGTCAAGTGCTTGCTTTCTCTCTGGGTTTTCTTTACCTTATCCGTTCTTATCTCTGGGAAACTAGTTCTGCTGCAGTATTTACATCCAAAATCACAAACACAACAGAAACAAATGTTGTAAGCATAGGAAATTTTTGAGCATAAATTACCCTTTAGTGTCAACAAACTTTCCATTATTCAACCAAGAGCCATGTGATTATTTTTTTTCTTGGACATCACATGCATAAAGCATAAAATACAGCAGCCAAAATATGAAGAAGAAAGAATTTCCCCCATCCTGGTAGCAACAGCATTTTTTGGTGATTCTTCCAACAACAATCATTGCATCATTGGTCACGTCCCTTGAAAAGCAAAAGGAGTCAGTGTTTGCATCTGCCTTGCAAACACCCTTTAAGGTCACTAGCACACACAGCTAACATCTACTGCCTCTCATTTGCTAATACCACCCACCACGGTGGGAGCATCACTGCCAAGCACATTCCTTACTGCTCTTTAAAGCACAGCTGTTTTGCCTGTCCCTTACTCACACCTTACTTTTAAGGCAGGGGAATGCACAGAAAATGCATCCTCTAGCAGATACACACAGGACCCCTGCTAGCTGAGGGCCAAGACCGTGAGGGAAGCAATCTAACCCGGTGTCATTCCACTTTGCCTGGCCACCCTCGTAGCTTCAGCTGATCAGTTTGCCCTCGGGCAGGACATTTTGCAACTCCCCAGCCTTCAAAGAGAGGGGCCTGGTCAGGTGCTGGTGCCTCCTGGTGCCAGGAGGTGCATTTCTGGCACAAACTGGTATAGCCAAATCTTGCACAAAACCCACCTGCCTCTTCCAAGGGCTCCTGCTGCCTACTGCTGCCACTTGGGCAAAACCACTGGAAGAAACATTCCCCATGCAAAAGATTCAATGTTGCTTCTCCCAGCAGTAGTCAGAAGCCCTGAAAGACAACACTGAAAATCACTTCTGCATATCCTCAGCTTCCTGCATTTCTGCATGTATGTTGAGATCCACCATTCCCCTAACTCATTCATATCTTGATGACCACTCAGTTGACTTGGGGTCCTCAGTTGACTCCTACTGTCTACCGTGAAGCTAGGCATTCAGGCATTTCTAGCGTTAAATAAAAAGAAATCCGCCATTAATGCTGTCCAAGTCAATACTGTCTTACCTAATTTAGTTCTCAGCTTCTTAGGAGGAAAGATCTTTCTTTGAGCGTTTCCTAAAGCATTTTTGGATGGCAGCTGATGTCAGTAATAAGGATCCAGGAAACTAGCAATCAAACAGCCTTCTCACTGCATTACAGCTATTTCGAAGAAGGAACCAGAAAGGTTGGGTTCAGCAGAAAAACAGCTGCAACCCTGCAGCACAAAGCAGTGCCAGCACCTTAACTACTGTCCTGTACTGTCTGATTCTTAAATCAATATTTTGTAAGGTTTTAGGAACATTATAGGGCTCCTGGTATGCAGTGTTACTGCACCACCTATCTGTCCTCTTTCACACGGAGGGAAAGCAAACCGTGTCTGTACACCTCACCAGCCTACAGACGAGCAGCTCCCAGCCGGCTGCGCGGCGCCCGGCCTCCTGCCTCCCTGCTCATGGGCACAGCCGGCCCAGGCAGCCCGCTGAGCGGCACCCGCGCGCCGTTCTGCGCCTGCAGGCAGCAGGGCCAAAGGCCCCGGGGAGACGGACCGCAAGCATCCCTCAGGGCAGCGCGCTTCCAAAACACCTACCAAGTTACTACTTATTTTAGCTTGTTTGTTTCCAATGTCATTCAAATTCCCTTTGGGATCTGCAATTTTACACTGAGCTTTTAGCCATGGATTTGACTCCTGAAATACCATCAAGCAGGAGGAAACAAAAGGATCTAAAGTTTCTTAACACATCTGTGCTCCTCTTTTTTCCTAGAAAAGCACAGAGGGAAGAAACATGAAACTTTCATTGTTAGGTCAAATTTAGGAATAATTCATTATTCTGTCATGCGTAGCAGAAAGGTTAAGCTCAGTAAAAAAAAAAAAAAAATCAAAATTCTGCGCTTATATCAAATGCAACATTTTTCTAAAGACTCCCAAGTTGCGAACAGGAATATCCAACCCTCTCCAGAGTTTTGCACAGCTCCACGCTCCCAAAACTATTGCGAGGATCTCCTCGACAGCACGAGGAGGATTACCCGAGCACTCGAGGCGGGAGTTGATTAAGGACGCCGGAGGTTAGTTGAGACACGCAGATTGATCACTGCAGGCACAGTGCTACTAAATAAGAACCCTGAGTCAACTGTGTCGCTCATAACTCATCGAGTTCAAAGCAGTGCTGAAAAGAACTCCTCAATCTTTGTTCGATGATGCTGATTACACTTAAATCCCTCCATTTTCAAAAGCAACCACAAGCTGATGGTCACACAATTAAAACTCATGCGTTACTTCATATTTAGAGGGGAAAAAATCCTACCTTCTCAGAATGATTTGTAACTACTGATCTTTCAGAAGAACTTAATACCAGAAGATCCTGTCTTTGCATGATGTTATTTATTGATGCTAAGTATCACTCACGCAGTCCTGAAATCTCTGAAAGACAGCAGGTTGCTTAAGGACCCTTCCTAAAATTAAGACCTTTAAAAGCAATAAGTATGCAAAAACTGAGGCAGCTACAAGTTATTACTGAGAATTTGGTATTTATGTACACTCTTTATATGCATGCACAGGCATGTGCATATGCAAAGACGTCACACATATTTTTAATTTAACTTAATTTCTATCTGTGATTACTTGATATTTGTAAGTGGCATCAAATTAAGAACGTAAATTTCTCACTAATCTTCTTAAATATGTTGCACTCTGAGAAACAGAACTTATTTAACTTAAAACATGAAGTTAGTCTTAAAATACAAATATTTGCAGCATTTGATATAGCGTGGCTAAATTCTATATATCTAATTTTTAAAGGTCTATCTGAATTCCATATTCTCTAGAAAGCAAAAGCACAACCATCATTAGCATTCCTGGGATGCACCTTGAAACTACAGATCATCTCCACTGTAAGTTCTGCATCTACTAAAACGCATCTCTCCACTTGTAAATCTGCTCTGCTACAGAGCAGGTCCTCTGCTACTGAGAGGTGGCTTTCTTTCTATAGCTGAAAACTTCTAAATATCTCACATTGTCCCATTTAAATCCTCACAGACAAATCCGTGGTGTCTACAGAAAGTATATTTTTAAATATATAGCAAACACGATTCATGGATGGTCAACTTCTGTCGCGATCTTTACCTTCTGTTGTGATCCATCTCTCACCAAAGAGCACCCGGCCATTACAACTTCTCTTGCTCTCTCTGGGATACAGATGAGTCTGACATGAATGGTGTCACCTGCAGATTTTTATCCACTGCACTTCTCATCATGGATGAAAATGTCAAATGTCATAAATGCCACATATTCAGCTTTCCCTACTCTTTGCCATGTTTTTATATATTCTTGCTGACAGGTAGAGCATACAATTAAAAAGGCTCCCAAAAGATTAAAAAAAATACTCCCTGCATTTGCAATTGTTCCCCCTTTGATTTTGTATTTTAGTTTTGTGTATAAACCAGTACAAAATCTACAAGCAAAACTCCCTTCAAGATTCACCTATCACAATGACTTCAAAAAATTCCTTCCCCAGCTTCACTCCCACACATATTTATTTTATGTACCTCAAAAAAGAAAACCTTGACAGTGACCTGGCACCATTTACGCACGCAGAGCAAAGCTCTAGGTCACCTGAAAGCTGCTTGTTGGCAGGTCTGTGCAGGCACACAGCTTAGTGCCCTGGTAAAAAACTAATTTCCAGGGAGACTTGAGTGAGGCGACTTCTTTCAAGTGCTCCATTCCAGAAGATGAGAATGAGCCAGTTACTAACAGCACATGACAATAATTTTGTTCTGTTTCATGACATGAAAAAAGAAGCTTTTCTTGGGGACTTAAGAGAAGAATCTTACAGAACCCTCTAGCATTTTGCTACATACTCAGAAATAAAGCCCTTACAACAGCTTGCAATAATCGTGTATGCCTGTAATAAAGTGGCTCTGCTTTTGACTCCTTGGTGAACACCTCTGAGGTAATGAAATATGCAGAGGTATCGCGCAAGCCCCATTACCCCAAGCAGCACGGAACGGAACGGACACGTCCCCTCGGAGGCCAGAGCGGCTGCTTCCAGGCAGCCCTGCGCTGAGGAAGCGCTCATTAGGGGGCACTCGCCATTCCATTTTTGCTGATACTCCTGCAGTACTTCATTAGTTCTGTTCACTTAATTATGACTTGTCTAAATGATCATTTTAATTTTTTATAGGAGCAGTTCTGCTCGAAGAAGCCAGTCATGCAACACGAAAAGCACACAGCCTCACAGCTCGAGGCAGCCTTTAAGAGGAGCAGAATCCCTCAGGACCTCAGTGGAGACTGCCCTGGACACAAGTGCAATGAAATGTTATCAATTTTGCATCACTTCAGTGCAGAACAGGTGTCTCCTTGTAAAATATTCTTACAGGTGCTGAGAGAAAATAAACCACAGAGGCAAGGCAAATAGCACTTCACTTCAGGACATTGTGTCAGGCACAGACACAGTTTTTTCCACAGCTTGTGTTGCTTTTTCAGTGTTATTAGCATCTCCCCGAAGGAATAAAATCTTCTAAGATTAACTCTTTCTCTGTGTAATTATTTGGGTCTGTTATATATCAGTGAGAACTCACACTTACAAAACATAACTCACCTAGTGAGCAGGACTTAAACTCACAGGGCTTTATGACCAGCAAAATACTTAAAAAGCTCTCTACATCTTTCTCTGTCCCCCCCCCAATTTTAAATACTTTGGAGAGGGCAAATTTTAGTGTGTGCTCAACCACAAGGAAAGTCTGCTAATTCACCAGATATTTCTTTCCCATGCATAAAAGGTTGAAAATTGAAACCCAAAGAGTGCAGATGCACAGGCAGAAATTCCAATTCTACCACATTATCACTTTGTCCATTGATTTCAATGGAGACCAGGTTTTACAGGGAGTCTGATAAAACTCCAGCTTGGCCAATCCCTCCCCAATACTTGTCAGGGAGCTTCTCAGAGCTGCCCTTGCATGGAGACCACCATCCTGCAGCCAGGGGAAGAGGGCAAGGAGGGTATCAGCATTTGGTGAAGGTCCACAGCATCAAAATATGCACTGCAATATGGCTGTTCATTCTTAGAAAAAGTCTTGATGTTTTGGGCCTTAAACCCAAATTATAAAAATTATTTTGAATATTTCATGCATGGTAGTTAGCAGCTCAACAGAATATTGATCCTGAAATAAGATAATCTCTTCCTCCATCTTTCTTCCATGGCATTTTTAGAGGAATTTAAACTCCATGGTTTCACATGTCTTTACTCCTAAAAAAAATGCCTTGTACTTGTAAAACAAATAATGTAATTTATAGTTCTTTCATTTTATGCTTTAGCATAAAAATGAACTGAAAAATTAACTGACACTTTTTAATGAGGATGCACAGTACCATTTGACTTTATATCAGCATGGAATGGCAGCCAATGGACATTGCTCCTGCAATACATGCATCAGGATGTCCTAAGTGTCTTGTAGTGGCACAGCATTAAGGCCTCTTCATAAAAAAAGAAATGTTCTATTGCTATTATTTTCAGTGAAGGGTTGAGGGTGGATAGAATTGTTTGCATATCCCACTATGTATTTTTTAAGGAAAGCCTTCACATTTTTTTTTTCACACAGTAAATCCTAAGCTGGGAAATCTTTCATAATCAGCAAAACGAGAATGAAAGAAGTGCCCTGCTGCTCAAATAACACTGTTCTCAAACGTCACCTCTTTTCCCAGAATCCTGGGCAAACCTCCCCACTGAGGTGTCCCCGCGCGAGCGCCGAGGTCCCGGGCACGCTGCAGAAACACTCCTCGTCAGGAAGAGCTGTCTGAGCAGAGCTGAGCAGTCAACTTCTTCATCTTCAGGGAAGGAGCGCTAAAAAAATCCAAGAAGCAGCTTCAAAAGCACAGACACTGCGTGTCTTTTGGGCGATTTCTGCTCTGGCTATATTTTTACATTAAAGAAACTCAGAATAAGATAAATAAATAAATAAATAAGTATGTGGTTGAAAAAGCACTGACACTTCGGTAGTTACATTTAGCAGCTTTTCAAGGCTTTGATCACCTGCCACCTGCCTGAAGGTGATATATGGTTAAAGGCTGCCAGCCAAGGGCAGTTCCAGCCAAGGAGATATTATCATCACCGGAGCAGCGAGGGGGATTGATCACAATGCAGCACTTTGACTGAACCTCTGAGGCTTCACATTTTTTACCTTAATACAAAGACAACTGTAAAAATCTCTCCTGATTCTTTGTTTTCTGAATGACTTCTAGCCAACTAAGGTTTTTCTTCTAGGATTTCTGGAATCTGCATGCGCAGTAACAGAATTTCAAGTGAATACTAGAAAAAAAAAAAAGCACTAGAAAAAAATTCAGCCAGTTATTACAAGCTGAACAACTAAAAAGAAACAGAGCTATTAAAACTTGATGCAAAGTGACCAGAGGACTTTTGAGAGCAACAGGGGGTTCAAACAGCACAGATGACATGGTAAAGAGCTGGTCCAAAGCAGGGCCGTATCAGTGGAAAGACTGGTCAAGCTCTGTGCTCCACAGACCAAGATGAGGCTGATAGATGGGTCATGGTCCAGGGGATGGACAGAGAAACCAATTGCTGAAACGCCAGCTGGAACAGGAATCTGGAATCCATTGGCTGTTGTGCAGCAACTGCCCCGCTGGAAGGTTCTGGCTCCCTGCAGCTAGAGCAAGGCCACTCGCCCATCCCTCAGGGACGGGTCACTCACCCTCACCGCAGGATCCAGGGCAGGGACGCGGAGGCCTGGGGCAGCTTCCCCCGCTCTGCCCGCAGCCGTGTGCGTGGGCACGTGCACCTCTCCTGCCCGCGCGTCGCCTGCCCTTGCTGCCACGCACAGGGCAGGGCACGGCCCCGACGAAGTGTCATCCTCTGCCCAGGCTGCCCAGACACTCGCAGCACAATAACCAGCTGGGACACCACTGGGAGCAGAGTGTATTGGCTCGGAGTGGCATCAGGCCTTTAAACTGGCCTTCCGACTCTCACGTGCCTCCCTGCTGACACCTCAAAGTCTTTTCTTCCTCTGCCTTTTTCTGCGTGGAAACATGACTTGGAATATTCAGGACGCACTAGTCAGCAGCAAGGGAAGTTTGGTTAGTCTGGCCCGAGTGAGAACCTCAACCCGCTGCTCCCGGACGGTTCTGCACCGTATCCTGACAGGAGCTGCGTTCCAGCAGGGCCAGTAAACCCCAGCGCCTCCCTTGGCAGGCACTGCCAGTCTGTCTCCTCCAGGGTGACATAAGGATTGGACGGGCAGGGTTCCACCGGGTCCTAACAGAGTGTGAGCCTTCAAAAGCATCTCTCGTTTAATACATTTATTCCCAAATGCTTGTGAACAAAATAAATTAATCTCACAAAAGCATGCACCCTAATCCCTGGAAGCCAGAAAAAAGCTCCAGGATATCATCCGTGCCCCAGTAGCAGTCCTGTGCCAGAGTGCCAGGTCTTATGTGGAGATGGTTCATCTCCTTGAGGGAAAGTCGGGAGTCTTACTCCAGCACCAACATAAACAAGTCACGTAAATCGTGTAAGTCATGTACATAGAACAATAACCACATCTTAAGGGTCACATTAATGCACACCCAGCAGATTGCTACCTCAATTCAGGGAAAATTTAACTGGGGGAAAGGCAAATTTCAGTTGAATTCTCCAAATGGACAGAGAAAAAGTGATTCCCTCGACCTGTCCCTCAGGTGTCATTACCAGGACTTATCAGTAAAAGAGTGAGCCTAGTTCAAGCAAATGTCTAGTGCCCTTCCTGTGCAGATGCTGGTATCCTGGAGGCTATTTCCCTGGACTGTAGGATGAGAAAAGAAATAAGGAAACAGGACCACTCTTAAGAGAGGAACCCCTTGAGCAATGTCAAAAGACTCCACACCACAGCAAATCCTCATGTCACACTTTTTTGAAGATTATATTTCAATATTTCTGCATTTGAGCTATACGGATGCAATTTCACCAAACTATAGGATTACTAAAAATCAGTTTACTATGGGATTACTTTAAATACCATATTGTGTATCCAGTGACTAACTGCACATAGTGTGTGTGATGTTCTGACTTGAGTGAGCTCAACTCAAAAGGCACCTGCATGAAGTTTTTCAAAGCAATGGTAATAAATTTTACTGGATGTGGCAAACCTTATAAAAATTAAATAATGTCATGCTTTATAAGCATTTCTTTCACTATGACTAAACACATGGATAGCATTGAGGATGATATTTAACTTTTTCCATGTGCAGATTTAATACCACACAAAAATTTGAGTCCCCTATTGCTAATTTTCCACCATGTGGTAACTATTTAGTTGTTTGTTAAAAGTTACTGAATTACAGAGTTGAATTACAGAGCACAGCAACTACTAGTGGGCGTTGGGTGTATGTATGTCCCCCCGGCTTAGCACGGGGTCACATATACCAGCAGTAAATCATTATGGAATTCCTATGGCAGCACTGCTTAGGCTAACGTGGGAATGAACACGCTAGTTTGCAAAACCACATGCTTATGTGCTTCTAAAAATAGAAAATACTAATGTCAGACTTGATGGATGCGACTCCGTCAGAGTCATGTCATTTTTAGCACACCTGTGACACTAACACACTGCACAGAGGCACATACGACGCTGGCAGGAGGGCCTGCTCGCAGACGCAGCTCTGTTAGACCAAGTTACACCAATTTATACAGCTGTGCAGTACCAGGGTTGACCAGAGACCTGCCCACGAAAGCTGAAGCATTCACAACATCAGCATCATGGAAAAAAATACATTTTTCAGCTTCTCTCACAGGTTAGTTTACAGCCTTGATCGCTCTTTTTTGAGGAAAAAGCTCTTCTACAGACGCACTGCAAACCACCAGGGGAGAAAGAAAAACGATGATTTTCATTCATTTGGTATCAGTGATGGAATAAAGTTCTAACCGTGCGAAAAGAAAGGTTCTACTTATCTCTTTTAGAAGCTTTAGTGAGACTGGCGTGGCCTCTGGCAGGGTCAGCTAATTGTCTGTTACTCGTTGTCTAACTGCCTTGAGAGGAACAGAAACATCTCAGTTTCTACTATCCAGCAAATGGCCAAAGACTGGGTAGACAGTTGGGAACACACACATTGCCCTCATGCATGTACTATAGACCTACCAGACGTGCAGCAAAACCTTCCTACTATAGCAAAGGGAGGAAAGTATGAGCTTATAACCTTACACACTGCCAGTTCCAAGATATATCTGTCAAAACAATCTGTACTATCAGCAAGGGTAAAAGGCAGGGGAATGCACAGAAGCAGACTCTCCCACCACTGTCAGAAAAATGACGACTGAGATGAAAGGCAGTGGAGTTTCAAAGAAAGAACAAGAAAAGCAGGTTTAGGAAGGTCTTAAAATAAGAGATAAGTGGAAGGGAGGGGAAAGAAAGGAACTATTCCCTCAATAAAGAAACTGTTCTTAGGATTCCCATGAAAAAAATCTACTCAAAACATTGTCTGCAGCACTGAGTCCTCCCTATGTCCAGCAAGGTCTATATTCCAGAAAATGTATGATAGGAAGAACTACCACTCTTTTGCCCCAGGACACTAGGGCCCAGTTTCAGAACAGGAACTAATTCTCAGTAAATCCTATGTCTTAAGTGACTACTCAAATGTTTGAATCACATCTCTCTGCTTCTATGAATGATAACTCCACATATACATTTTGCTGGAGGGCATTATGTACATTAATGTCCTTCTGATGTGTATTTCCCAAACATTTTAGCTTTTACTGTATTTACATATGATTATATTTTATTTACCTTATCCTTTGCTGTTCCTAGAAGAAGGCTCACAACAATTTAATTGCATAAAAACCACCAGAAGATCAGACAGCATCAGTCGGGTCTTCCTTTTTCTGTGTGTGTATGTGTGTGAGTGTGTGTATATGTGTGTGTTTGCTACCTGGCATAAAAAAGTACTTTCCCAAGCTACTTATTTTTTGGCATGAGACAAACCCAAGGCCATTGCATTTTAAAACTACCAGCTAGATGTTAGGACGACAGCAGCAGTGACAGTTGCTGGTACTTCCTCCCATTTTGCTCCCAGCGCCAAGTTCTAGTGCTCAGCCACAGCTCTCATCCTGGGCTCACCAGAGCGTCGCATGTGACAAACAGCATGCGGGTCAGTGCATCAGCAAGTGGTTTTTTGCTAAGATATCCATCCATAGATACAACACAGCATGTCAGACAAATCCACAGGCACATACAAAGAACCCACAGTTATCTCCTCAAAAAGCTCTTCTTCCATCTGTTGTTAATACTATGGGCACTAGACCCTCTGCTCTTCTCCATTGGTCTCTCATCAGTTTCCAATTTTCACAAAATACAGTAAAAAGCAGAAAGGAAGCTGGACTATGCAGTGTGTATTTATTAATAAGTGGTCACTGTAGAGAGAACCTTAGTTTTCAGTAAAAACACAAGTGTGTTTACAGCAGGTCTTAACTGACTGTGCCAGTTGAACTCTGTAAAATAGCTCCTACGCAAGGAGAAAGCTTCTGTTTGGTACTTGTACTATAACCCAAAAGCAGTTTATTAGAGTTACATCTCCCCAGGAGGTTAATACTGTACTTTTTCTGCTGTTGGCATGATAATCTTTCCAAGGACTTCAAAGCTCCTCCTAACACCCTATGGAGGGCAAAGCTTGTTGTATATGAACGGAACTGAGTGTTTCCACAACATTCCTTTGTTTGGACATTTATAAGACAAATTGCACCATCACAGTTGTAAAAAAAGATTTCATTATATAATAAGACCAAAGGATCAAAAGTGTAGATTTGTATCTGACAGTCACCTGAGAACAACAGGAGAAAAAGCAAACCCCTCACAGAAAAGAATGTCGTGATTTGCATTAAGAATAAAACTAAATATTTCAAAACCCAAATCAGAGATCACTTCAAAGCTCAGACATTGCAACACCTAGCCCAAAGAAACATCCATGTCTCACTGCAGTTTTGCATACACATCTATGATTACTGTCCATACCCTGTATGTAAATATCTGCCTGTTGCGTTCCTGTTACAAAGCTCTTTCAGCGGAGCACTGCGAGCAGAGACACTCCCTGCCTTCACGCTGCTGTCTCCCAAACACCGCATGGTCGGCAAGGGCTCTGGGGGATTCTCAGCTCCAAGGTGAGCTCCACGTGGCTTCGCACAGCACCTGCAAGAGGGAAGGAGCGAGGTGCTGACGCAGACATCCTAGCTCTGCCTGGGGCCGGCCAGCTCTGTCTCCCTGCGCACAGGACATACCAGGCTTCAGCGCTCTCTCCCAGGAGGAGGAGCAGGAACCTGCAGACAACGGGTGCAGCGCAGGTAGGCGCTCCACAAGCTACAGCCAGGGGGACACCATGGAGTGGACAGCCAGGCCTGGGCACCCACGCTCTCGAGGTGCCACCAAACGCCAACAGCGCGAAACACAAAGCGGTAGAGTATGAACGTCTACAGACGGCGCCAGCGCATCCCTTCCACAGCAATACGCCGCCAGCGTGGCCCTTGTGGCTAGGTTGGAGCTGCTGCGGTCCTCACTGAATGTCTGTTTGTTGTCCCTGTCTCTGCTCATGGATTTGCTCTGCTGCAGTGTTGATATGGGAGGGAAATTGCACACTGAGTTCCTGAATGTTCTTAAATCATTCCCTGGCATTAGTGGATGAGCTGTCTACAATACAAATATAGCAGCAAAAGCCACTGCTACTTTCTGGTTTAGTCCCCTCTGCTCCTCACAGAATCACAGAAGAGGAGAGCAAGGAACACAGCCACTGGTACCTGCATCGAATACTTGCTGAGGAAATCAGATTCGGCAGTCATCAAACCTCATCCCTTAAGGACTGACATCAACGAAAGTGGAAGGTTAGCCTAAATAATCAGAAATTAAGAAGCTGCATTCACTATCTCTATTTCAGTCTGAGAAGCTATTTTGGCATTTCCACTTTTGTCCATAGTGATGATTCCATAAATAAATCCCCCCACACACACACAATGAAACAGCATCACCACAGAGGGAGATGCAGCCTGTCCGGCCAGGCACCGGGTGCAGCAGAGTTTCTGTGGTCTCAACTACCGAGTGACGGCACCAGCCCCATCTCTAACAGCTTCCATCCAAATCCAAGGCTTAAACACTTTTTTAAAAAAAACTTTTTCCGCAACAGTGACAATTTTCTGTTCCAGTATGTTCCCAAACATACTTGTTTCTGGAGACAGATGGGAAAAGTAAAGAGTAATGAAAAAGGGTAGGGTACAGCAGAGAAGGGGCTGGGGCAGGGAAGCAAATAAATGCCTTTCTCTTTAAAATGGCTTTCTCTATCTACTGGAAAAAATGGGAAAAATTATAACTGTTGCAGGAACATTTGGTCTTGGCAACAGGGGTTGTCAGACAATGGTTTTCAACTTATTTTGAGCCCAACAGATAAGAAATGAAGATATTTGCATTGTTTTGAGGATGAAAAAGTAGTAAATAGAGAAGCCTAAGTGTCTCTGACAGTTAAAACTAAACTCTGCAGTTTACAGACAGATCACACTGATTCCTAGTGCATTACCACACGGCGATTAAAGATCACAGGAGCTCGTGAAGCTGTGTGGCTCTTGGCATATTCACTGCATATGAAAACTGACTGCAAAGCAAAAATACAGATTAACATTGACTGGTGAAGTGTAACACAGGAATCCTGCCTCTATCCCATTCTGACTGACTGAAAATTCAGAATGCAAAGGTGATCAGTAAATGCTGAGCTCTCATCCAATTCCTGTCTGCCTTTCTTCCCACACACCACTGCTCCTCCATACTCCTCTCCCTCCTGTATATCGCCAATCTTTATGCATCCAATGATAAAATAGTGGGAAATAGACATGTGCAGAGTAACAAAATACAGGCCATTGAATCAATCAGGCAAGGAGGAACTATGAAAGTAACGGTAAAAAATGCCTTGCAAATTATGAAAACTACTAGGAGATAAAGCTCTTGTTGGATTTTTTTCTTCTGCAATATCCCATTATCCTCTCTCAAAAATGGCTCCTACAATATGCTTTTATCTCCTACATCACTGCACTTTTACAGATTTCTTTATTTATAACACACATTGATTATTGTGTATGAACCCTCTTGCCTTCGGATTTACACTCTCCACGGGGCAAACTAGAAAATATTTCACTATTTACTTCTCTTCCTATAAAAATCGTAACTCAAAAACAACCAACAAAGCCAGTTTCTCCATCATAAAGCTAAGTAAGAGGCTTTCTGGGACTAAACAGCTTCTCACCACTAAAAAAAAAAGTGGGATGTTTTAAGATACAACAAAATTATGTGACCACTGTGATATACAAGCAACTTTACCTCACATTAGGCCTGTACATAAATAGGTGACCTTCATTCCCAGTGCTTCAGTTTTCAAGTCTTAGGTATTGATGTAGATTCAGAAAATCCAAAATCACTAGTGGGGTGGATTTGATACTAAGGAAGGTACAAGTAGGTATAAATATGATAAAAGCTTATGAGAAGCCAGCAAGATCTCAATGTTTTAAGGATGTTTTGCATGGCATTTCTCAAATTTGCAACTCATTGAATTTCAAAACATTCCTAACCCCGGAAAAAACACATACATATAATAAAAAATATTGCTTTAGCCAGCTCTAGCAGGACTGAACTCCTAAGGACTCGTACAGAGCAGGAAGACTGGTGTTATTGCCACCGCACGGCCTCTTCCAGGCACGTACGCTGCTGAGACAAGAGCGGCACGGCCGAGAACCCCCCAGCCTTTGCAAGGGCCCCCAATTCGGGAACCACACAGCATTCTGCAGGCAGGCATCTATATGTGCCCCGCTGCACTCCTAGCAGCACCGCAGCTTCTCCGGGTCTCTGTACTCGTACACGCTCTGCTATGAGTATAAAAATTCCTACAACAGTGCAATTTTCAATCCCAGTTTGATGGGAAAATCTTTCCCAAACTGTTAAGTGTAATAGCACATATGGTGCATGTAACACCCCTCAGAACTTGCTCCATCTGGCTTTTTACAGCTGGACACCACAGCACTCTATCCCCCTCTCTTTCAATACTAACCTTAGCACATCTTCTCCCTAGAAATCTTCTGGGAGATATTTGGGAATTTTATCAGCAGACCTCAGCAAAGCTTGAGAAGAGCTACATGAGGTACAGAAAAGAAAACCTCTGGGGAAAAAAAAAAAAAGTTTCCCATCCTCACCCTCCCTATGTTCCTCATGCACAATCTTACACTGTATCAAACCATGCCCTGCCTACAGGCAGGTGTGTGCAGGATGTGGATGCATGGGTGCAGGTCGAGGCACACACACACCGCTATGCTGCACACCTAAAGCAGTGCCTAAATGAGACCCTGCCTCTGTTCTCTCCATGAGTCAAACAGGAAATTACGCCCAAGAAGAAAATAACTCGGTGCAGCAGAAGGCTGCTGTGAAAATGACTAAATCAGAAGTGATCACTGCATGAGCTCGATTTCCCAAGTTGCCTTTTAAGAGATTTTTGGAAGAAGCTGGTAGACTGAATAGTCTTTCTCTGATCGCAGGGATGAAGCTGCTCTTCTCTGCACAAGGGTTAAGCAGCATCATTTCTTGTATGCAGAGGAGGATGTGTGCAGCATTGGGATAAGGGAAAGAGGGCCTGCAGAGACACACAGAGCTAGCTGCAGTCAGGCTGCGACCCATAGAAGACAGTACCCTGGGTACTGTCTTCTAAAGAGAAGCAGACTGTGGGCACACGATCAAATTACCTACCCCAAGATAAATTACAGTGAGTCGTAGCTCCTTAGAGTGAGCAAAGGCAACTCCGTGATAACTTCTCACAGCGATATCCCAAGATTCATGCCACGCCACTGATCTTCAGTGCAGGAGGAAGCCCCTTCGTGCAAGCTCCTGTTGATACCCTGGCAGCTCATCTGTGTGCTCCACATACTGGGCATCTCCCCTCCTCGTGCTCCAGAGACCCCAAGCCAGGGAAGTGTAGAGGCCACAGCCCCCCCGCCGTGCCCCATTGCATCTCCCACGCAGCCTCCTCGGGAGGCTGAATTACCTGCCCTTGGGAGACTTCAACATCAGTTAAGTCAAACTGTTTTGCAAAAGTAAACAACAGACAAAATACTGTTTGTATTGCTCAAACAGCTTATGATTCTCATTAGTACACAACTACTGAGAGTATTTTCCAGGCCCTTCTGTGCCCAAATCACATCAATCCCATGAAAAGATGAGTTAATATAGGCCCCAGTTGCAGAATTGGAGCTTCAACAAATTGAGCTGCAGTACTTCATATGCTTAACTCTGAACCGCCCTGCATCAATCCCCATCTATGGGCCCAGAGCTCATAATCACACAAAGCAACAGGACTTGGCCCCCAGCACGCTCCACTTTGAGAGCACACAGCTGGGATCGCCAGCATAAGCAAATGCTGGCGAGCTTTAATTCTGACAGAGCTGCTCTGTTACATATGCTGTGGGACTGCCCAAATCCCTGCCAGAAGATAAACTGCCACTGTAAGTAACCAAAGGTTTAGCAATTCCACATTTGTTTGTTTTAAGGGCTCTAACAGGACTCCCATAGATAGCTACGGCTTTGGGAGAAGGTTGTCCTGAGGACAGATCCTTGCCAAAAGAGAAATCCTTATCAAATAGAAATCAACAGGAGACAATTTCTCGCATTCATTGGAAGAAATAGCACTGAATTGAAATAGTTAATATTCCAGGGAAATCTCATTCCCTCCTCAGTCATGGATCTCTTTTCTCAAAGACTAAAGCTTGCTCACTTTATCATGCAGGTATCTGCTGGTACTGGCTGTAAACCAGGAAATCGGAAGAGAAGCTCAATCCGTGTCAGGTTTACTGGGGCTTACTTGTCTTCACTTGCTTAAATGGCCTCCCGCAGCAGAAGTACTACAGTGAGCCCAGGAATACACCAATGTAGCAAATTTATGTAGATTTCACAGAGTGGGCTGAGACTACATGATAAAAGTTACCCATAGGTTAACAGAAGAGTGAAGCAGGAGTAATCAGATGCAGATACTAATTTTTACTGCAAATGTAATCCCAAAGACTGATCTTCCATACAAGCTTATTCTCCATTCTTTCCCATTTGTAACATTTGGTTTTCTTGTCTTTAATAGCTTCTCAGCAATTCTCCAAGCAAAAGCAATAAAATTCTTGCAGCTTATATTAACGATTTAGGGCCTATCAAAGAAAAATATCTGCAGTCAATGCAAATAATGGCCCCTGTCCAGTGCAGTGCTCCTGCTCATGAGTCCTGATGTGCCACTTTGCACACCTAGTTACAGGGCACATCTCTTCTGCTGCTCCATCTTGCAGAGCACCTTACACCCAAAGCTGCACAAATGATAGCCTGCTTCACTTTCCAAACTTCCTACTACATTTGCAATCTATTTTAATCTCCTGGACAATCCGTTCATTTCAGTTATCCTTGCTTTTATTGTTTGCATGTCTATATGTTTCTCTATAGAGAGTACAGCATGATATTCCAGAAATACTTCCAGCTATTATGTCCAAACTCTCATTAACTGACCTTCTTTTCCACATCCAAACCCCGATGAACTGCTTTTCTGAAACCGTGAGTTCAGTTTGAGCCTTCCATCAGATGCCAAATCCTGTACATATTTTTTTCTAGTAAACTCCACAACATGCCACGTAACACAAAAGAAGCCATAGGACTTTCCTAAAAAGTCTGAGTAGCTTCAAGATTCAGTAGCTGCTCTCTGTCCAGTCAATAGTGTGCAAACCATGCAGATCGAGAACTATCCTAGACATAGCTCCAGAATCCACATTTGTTTACAGTATGTACAGTAGCATTCTGAACTTTCAAAGCAAGCAACAAAAGATTATTCTTCTCCCTTGACCTCTACCGTTTGCCTTCTCCGCACAGCTGTTTTAATCGCTTCTAGCTTATTCCTAACAGCACATGCTCCAAAGAACTCTAATGACTGTTTACTCCGAACGTTCGGTGTAGTGCAGACATCAGACTTACATTTCCAGTTAGCTGACTAAATAATGAGGACTCTTACATGTATTTCTCTCTTCATCTACATTTCTAGGAGATAAAATAACAAGGAAAAAGTTTAAGTAAATATAAATTACAGTAAACCACATTGCACCTCCTTTTTTTTTCTTCTAATTGACAATGAATATGTCAACCAAGCAATGGAAACAGTGTTTTTTGCTGAAAAGAAGTATTTCAGTAGGTTTCATGAGGTGTCTTGTGTGAGGACTCCTATAACATCAATTTAGTCCCATAGCTGGAAAAAAAAAAAACACGTGTCAAAGATAGCTGAGAGTTTGAAGAGCTTTTAGGGGTAATGCCTTGCTCATGAGAATGCAATTTCTTTTTACACAGAATCTCTCTATTTAGTACTGCTTCATGCTGAGCAATTTTTTAAACTAGAACTTCTTGAAGCAGGAGGAGACCAAAGTCACGTGTTTCACACGGTTAGCTTTCGTGACTGTGGTAATTGCTTTGTGAAACAGAGCTTAAACAAATTGAGGCTACTGGCTAATTCTGAGAGCCAGCTAATACCAACCTCTTCAAATCACAGAGTTCCAGAAGGACCAAAATAAAATTGCTTCAGTCTGCAAAATGTTTGGGGAAATACATATTACATATTGTATTTGTGTGTATTTGCAGCCATCTTAGCTGTCGTCAGTGGTCTTAGCTGTCCCCAACAATTTATTAGGAGAGGCCTGGAACTTCATTTGCAAACTAACAGGCTTTCAAAAAAAAGAGAACTTGAGTCCTTCATTTGATTAACACAGACATACGTGTTAAGACAGGTTCTTATGGCACCAAGATTAGAGGAGATACCACATTTGCAGAGACTAAACTTGCAATTCAGTTTCTGCCAGCTGCACACAAAATAGCTCATTACTGCTATTCCTGTTTACAAACCAAGTATTTCACCTATAAGTATAGACAATTAGTGAATTCCATGAGGAAAGAAAGAGTGAGGCAAAAGTAAAAATAAAAATCACCTATTTTCTAGAAATGAGGACCAGGAAAAGTATTTCACTTGCATTTTTCCCTTCTAATGTTCACTAATCCACTGTGTTGCTTTACTAACACCTTTTTGCAGAGCTTCTCTAACTTGGTATTCTTCCTTTGATGGTAATGGGACTCATTTGATTTATGCCAGATTCTCTTCTCCTCTCACGTTCTCAAGAGCAGTTTCATAACCACATTGGGAAACTAGGAATGGACAGCAACATTTAAAAGAGAGGATTAGGACTACATCTGACATCTTTAGCACTTTAATTCATCATTTTCACATAGGCAGGATCAACAAAATTCAGAGAACTCTAATGAGGACACTTACATATTTCACCTATCTCTTTTTTTGTTTTCAAGCTACTGTTCCAAATTGTTTTGTTTCAGGTGTCAGAGGCCAGGGATGACATCTCTTAAGCACTTTTACAGACTCTTTCTTAGGATACTTCACTATCCTAGAGTCTTATTTTCATAGAATCTTTAGAGATCAACTCTTCAAAACAGCATTTACTGCATATTCCTTAGAGACACCACATTCTTCCATTCATCAGACACTTCTAATGGGAACATACTCATCATTTCCATGATATACATCATTTAAGAAAAACAATTTTTCTTACTTAGCTTCCTTGCAACTATATACATGCCATACACAGCTGCATCAGTAGTGAACATCTTGGTTGCATTTATTGCTTATTTTGAGGGCAAAAACTTGTCAGCAAGCATCTGAAATTTCATCCAAATCTTTTAGTAATTTCTCTAATTGGATACAGATGATCTACCAATTTATATTTTTACATCTGCACCAAAAAAAAAAAAAAAAAGCTAATGTTTTATTTGCACCAAATCGTCCATTAAAATGTTTCTTGTTTATAAACCAGAAGCAAAACCAGAAAATTTCACCTTCCCATTTCCCATTTAAAATGTATTGTATTGTTTGTTTTTAAGAACTGCTAGAGCTGGAGCAATGAAAATTGCTGCTGCCATAACTATTTGGTTTTGTTCTCAAAGAACAATAGATAAGAAGTCAATAGATCAGAAGTCATATCTCACAGAGTCTTCAAAATCATAGATACAGATGTTACCAAATCAAAACAATGTAACAGATTAACTCTGAAAATGACAGAACAAATGTGTTGTACCCAACAGTCTACATCTTCTGGCACTGCTTAGAAAACAAACTTAGACATCTCTCTGTCAAAATTCCCATCAGAATCATACATATGAATGAAAACCAAACTTATCCAAAGTTATTAATTTAAATTCCCTCACTACCATGAGTCCCTCATCCAGCAATCCCTTTTAAACTCTCATCAAACTCCACTTTTAGCAGCTAGTTTTGCTTCTCATTTTCAATTTACACTGGCTCCTGGCCACCTCATCATTTTCTATTCTCATAGAGCAACTTTATCTTTTATAATTCTTTCTTTCTGCTTATCATATGATATATAGAGAGAATACAACAGTATTTCCCGTTAACTTTCATTTTGCTAAGCTAAATAAGCCAAGCCCTTCTAAGTTCATCTTGTAGGGTGCATCTTTCATTTCTGTCATCATTCTCACAGCAATTCTTTGCACCTTTTCAATTTTCATTTTCTCATTACTGAACATGGGTGACCAGACCTGTGCACAGTATTACAGATAAGGACTCTTCATGGATCCCCCAACCTTCCCTGTTTTTACAGGGTATATCTGGACCGATACACTGGGGGTTTATCTTTTTTACATCGGCAGCACTTCTCAAGCTTAGCACTCCCTGCTCATCCCTTTATCGCCTAATTTAAACCATTACTTATTGCGTATTATTACATCAAATTCTATAATGAAATCCACATAAATGAGTTCTGCTGTATCATCTTTGTTCATAAAACCTGGTAAGAAATCAAAGAAAACAGGAAAGTTAATTTTGTACAATCTATCTTTCATTCACTGTGGCATTTTAATCACATTTTCCTCTGTCTTTAACTGACATTTCTGCCTATAGACTTTAAGGCAATTGCAATCAGATTTAAAACCTGCAGTTTTCATGATTGCTTTTGCCTGTTTCTGGAATACTTCTTATAACATTGGCATCTGAAAAGTTTAAAATACCGGCCTCTGAAATACCCCTTTGCTTTGGTTAAAATACTTGCTATTGGACATGAAGCACTTGGGAAATTCTGGGATGGAGATTATCTGATCATCACTACCCGAGTGCTTTAACACTCGGATTTCTACCCTGAGTACAATCATTTCTATTTACATGCACTCGTTCCATTAACCTCCTCACCTTAGCATCACTATTTTTAATGAGAAAATTTTAGACTAGTCCTGGGATGGTAGATCCACCCTGTCTCTCTTCCTCTATTCATCCTGTAAGTCTTCATCTTTTCCCTCTTAATTTTCTAAATTTTCTCTGAGATGCCTATTCAACCCGCTAAATGTCCAAGCTTTTTCCCCTTAGTTGGCATAAAATTTCATAGTACATCTAGAAAACTACAGACATTGGCCATATTCAAGGTCCTGAGATCTTCAGAATACTTGAATTTAAAATGTATTTTGTTTGAAACTGAAAATCCAACTTTTGAATCCTCTTCCATTGAATTTAAACTGAATTACTCTGATCACTTAATCCATAGTTACCTTCTATGAGCAGCAGTTTTATAACTGCTATAGTGAGTTCCTTATTCAATGAAAATAAGTTAAAATAACATGTCATATTTTTTGAAGCCTTTGGCCAGCCACAATATCCTGGAATATGAGTACTAAGAAAAGATGCTATAAAACTCACCTTTATCAACATTAGTTATTAGTATTAGTTCTACACAGAAAAATTTCAAGCACTGAAGACAATCCAGCTACTCTACTAACAGCATAGTGTGAAACAACTTCATTGCATCCAAAAATATCAGTCTATCTTTGGGGCTTTGCCCTAAGTAGAACCTCTAGAACTAACTCAAAACCAACTTACTGGATGAAATCAACCATTAGATGAAATTCTATTAGCTCAGCATAAGGCAGAGTGAGGTGCAAAAGCAGTTAAACACTAGCAACTAGTCCGAACCCATACACTAGTACCGGCAGAAAGCCTGGGCCAGCTGCAGCCGGGCTCGACACAGACAGCGCACACTGCCAGCAGATCCGTCCAGCAGAGAGGGCAGAACTGGCCAGGGGTAACTGCTTCTGAATGTAGCATCACATTTGAAGCCATAACTGACTTTTAGATGTTCTGCCAAAAATATACAGTTCCTATTTAGCCTTTCTTACTATAAAGCAAGTGACGTGCACAGTATTATTTAACACAACATCAATGATTGCTTTTTGAATTTTTTTACTAGCAGTCAGAAATCAGGAGAGAAAAATATGGATTTGCATGATGATGCTTTTTTTTCTGTATAGCCTTAATAAAAAAAAACACCAGATTTTAGGACTTCCTGTGTATGTGTGTGCAGACAGACACATAGTTCCCTTCTCCACAAGCCTAGTATTTTACAGAAGAATAAATGAGAGAAGAAAAAAAGAAAAAAAGCATTCTCCAGACGGCATGCCAGTTTTAACAGGGTTAAGTGAGTAGTCTTCATACAATTGTCCTGCTCGTTCAGATATATGGGTTTCATTTTTTTGTTTACTTGTACTTGATAAGGTGGCTCGCAGTGCCTTCCAGGCACAGGATGTTGTTCTTAACACTGCACCCAATGCCCTTCACACGCACCAGTTTGCTTTAAGACAGGCACTGTGAAACTAAAATGATGATCAAAATCAGTTCCTCCATTTTTGTAAAATGAAGAAAATTCTGTAAAATGAAATCAATTCTGTGCCAGCGCAATAATCCTAACACCCAGAAACACGCAGAAAGCAAGACAAAAATGATGCTTTTCCCTTCTTCTGTCACCATTGGACATTATCTTCACCATGAAATCTAAGATCCATCTTGTTAATCCCTAACTGAAAAAATACTAGATCATGTTGTTTCAAAAAGTTGCATCTCAGGGAAGGTATTTTTTTTTAACTGAACCAGTAGTAGTAGCAATTCCTAAAAGTGAAAAAATATGTCTTTCTCCTCATTCATCTTCATCTCACATCCAGCTAATACTGCTGCCTTGTGAACCCCGAAGTACCTGGATGACTTTGCAATGGGAGATATGGTGCATCTGATGATTTCAAGAGAATATCAAAATCAGTGTTGCTCACATCTGGCCCTCACCTTCCAACAGACTTGCATAACCACAGAATAATCCCCTCACCTCTGTATACCATCATATTACCATATGCAAAAAAAGGGATATTAACACATAATTACCCAACAGGAATGCTGAAAGCATTCCTTGCTAAGACTAAGTTATTTCAGGAATTTCATTTTCCAATTAATTCAAAAAAGTGAGGTAATGTTATGCTGATCTATTTTCCACACTGTCTGGTACTTGTTTTCAATGTCCTCCTTGGAAATATCCCATGCTGTGGAATATCTTTTGCAGCATGCAAAATATCTCCCTTGCATAGCAAAGCACAGTATTTCTGCATAAAAGCATATTAATAAAATGCAGAGGTCAATAAAATGACTAAAATGTTAGATAATATTTTCCTGCATTCTGTGTCAAGTTTTAGAGAGTACTTAACCTACAGGAGTGTGTCCCGACGCTTCAGAATTTGCAAACAGATGTATGCTTTTTATACATAAGCCATGGTCAAAACCTCCTAGCACTATTTTAAACTTCTCCTGAAGTTTTCTTGAATTTCATCCAGTTCTTTCCTCCACATCAGCCTACTGCAGATTGGAGCTATGGGGCCCACTGCATAGGGGACCTCTCATATGGCTATAGTAACTGCTCTGTCCCAAGCATTCTGCACCTCAGAGAATCCCAGGGGCAGGCTGAGCACCCAGAGCCCCGTCAGCTGCCACAGCTACTTTTAACTGAGGGTATGAATCTTGCAGCAGAGAGAACCAAGAAAATCATGTATTATTTGCTCAGCTTCCACAGTTCAGTACCCTGCATATTCACCTCAAGTTAAACACATGGTTGTGAAACTCAGTACTCACACATGTGAGCTATGGGTCACTATCTGCTGAAGGAACAGTTGGTTACAGCAAAGTACGGCTGGTTAGAATTAGTTAGAGCAAAGTACGGTCACTAATCACAAGCCTTATAAACATGGGAGTCATATTTGCTAAACACACTGACCACCATGGAGCTGCACAACCTGGTCAGTAGGAAATGCCACAAAAGGCATTTTCAGTTCTTTCTGCAGAATTTTCATCCTTCCTCCCTGAAGTGCCCCAGAGGGGCACTTGGCCCTGGCAAGGATTCACACACACACACCTATATCGCTATCCTTACCTCATCCATATCCTAGACAGCAGCATGCTGGTACTCCTCAGAGGAGATCAGCAGTAGCTTTCCTAGCAAACCGTAAAAGAGTTAAGTACACAGAGCAGGGCTTTCATTTGTTCCATACGGCGCTAGGGCTTGAATTCTGGAACCTGGACATACAGATGCAAAACCAGCCAGAGCAGGGAATCAAATCTGGGTCTCTGGCATGTTGGATGATCACTTAAGCAACATAAAAATATGTAGGATGTTTGGGTTAAGGGATTTAATTCAAATGCACTCTGTTAGAAGTATTAAAAAAAAAAAAACTTGGCTTACCACACAGCAATATGTTCAGCACCATCTTCCTCTGTTCAGAGCCAGTCCTCATGCTTCTGAGGAGCTTCACACCTGCGCCTGAGCTTTCCTTCCAAATTAGCTGCTCCTCAACTCCATTACTAAACAAACATGAAGCAGCTGTAGCTCTCAGACTATGATTAAAATTAAACCTTTCAAATCCAGCCTAGCTTAGAGTCTCTGTACAGTTGTACTCAATTGATTAACTCCAACTGGTTCACTACTAAAAGTAATCTATTAATTTAACAGTCTGAAAAAGCTTCAAATAATGCATTTCACATAAGAGGGAGCCAAATAATATCTCAGGTAAAACACAGAAAAAAATGATGCCACCAAAATGATTTAAGAATAGAATTTATCATTTTAAACTGATGGGGAGGGGGTTTTTTTGCCTTAGAGCAGTTAAACTCTGGATTATTTTGATTCCATATTTTTGCTTTTGCACAACACTGGAAAAACAGAATAATTCTGTTATTGGTTTTCTAATAGAGAAGATCCTAGGATCTTCTAGACAAATTAGCCCACTATCAGCTGCCGGCACTATCTATGGTAAAATACCAAGGGCTGCGTTCCCACTGGGGTTTCAATCTGAACTTTCTGGGCTACAACCCACCTTCTGTGCAGTCAATGAAATAAAGGAAAGGACAAATGGGTCTAATCCATAGGCCTGCATTATCCTGTTAAATCATGCCATAGTGTATAAAACACCATAGAGCAGAAAGTAAGCTACACTGCAGGCAAAGTGGTCACTGTATGAACTTTCAAAAGATTTTAGGAACTACTTTCGCAGCTTTCAGGAAGGGAAGGTGCAAATCTAAGTTAATATTTCTTCTCTGCTGCTATTTGCAAGGTGTTAATATGAGCAACACTAACCTCCTCACATACTAACATAACATACTAACACCATCACCAACATAGGGCAGTGCTGTGATGTGCCTCCGGATGCAGGAGAGGACAGCTCTCCTGCATGCAGCACCTGTGGTGCCTCAAGTGGTGGTACCTGTGGAGCTATGACCATCTCCTCCCGGCTCCCACACCCAGAGGAGCAGGGAGAAACCACTTTGCACCAAGAAGCCATGGAGGTGAATAACTGTAATAAAGTAAAGCGAGGAAGGGATTCCATGTGACACCAGCAGAGTGACAGCCCTCTTTCTGTTTTATTCTCTTTAGAGCTGTTATTGCTCTAAATAGTGGATGAAGGCACAGATTTGCACGTGGAGATAAAAGTATCCTGGGCTTTACATAGCTAGAAACCCTTGTTTAATTGGTTTTATTAATTATACTGCCTTGGACTCAGGTTGATTCCACAAGGTACTGTTGTTTCTCATTGCCTTTAAAAGCCAGGCTATAAAGTGGCCAGTAGCTGTTGTCTGATCTGTCTCAGACCATAGCCCAAGCACAACACACAAGGACAGTTAGTCTGAACTGACACTGAAGCTTTCCAGATTGCTGCAATAAACTACTGTGAATGTTTCAAGCAGTATTTCAAAACGCTATGCGGTTGTGAACCTATGTGTAACTACTATAGCTTGCTACTATATCTTGCTATATCTTGAAACTATGATGAGCTGCCCTTCTGTACAGTCTCCATCAGTACCTGGGACGGAGCTGGCCTGAACATAAACCTCCTCTTCCTGCAACATCCCTATGCTGTGGAAAAGCCCTGCAGGACTAGTAAGTCTGGACTGGCTTGCAAAGCTTCTTGCCTTACAGAGCAAAACTACAAAAAGAGTTTTCACACTAAAAAATCATTCTACTTAACCAACATGGGCCTAGTTTCTGAATTTGGGATTATTTGAAAAGGATTTGAACCACCAGTCTTTTCTTTTCTTTTTACTCCAACTTCAGCCAGGTGCTCATGCCACCCTCTCCATCCTGTCCCTGTCAGAGGCACCTGTGACCTCCACTCTGTTTGGGGCAAACTGTTTGCATTGCTCAGAACAGAGGGAATTTCCCATTGCCACGGGAACACAAGGGATGTGGCTATGGTAGCCCTGCCAACTTGACTGCCCACAGCTAGTGCTGAGGTCCTGGACAGAACAGTCTTTAACTAGACAAGTCACATCTTCCCACTGGGTTCCAGAGGGAAATTCATCTCCCGTTCATGAACCTAGCAGAGCTGGACACTTTGTACTTCCTCACGTGGCAATTCTGGACACCTCACAGAGAGACCAAACCTAAGCTACATCTTGGTTATCTTTGAAAAACACAAGGGCAACAGTGGACCTGAATGCTGAAATGTTCTTCGAGGCATGGTGCAAGTGGATTTGAAATTTTTTCGCACCTACCAAAGGACTAAACACAAAAAAAACAGGGCAATTTCAGGTACCCCTCACACGGGCTCCAGGCTCCCAGCAGGACACTGCTTGCTGCGCTCTGTTAACGGGAGAACGTACTGCACATGTCTGAAAACTCCACCTGGTTATTCCCTGGGACTCTGCTCCAAGCAAACATTACCTGGGATGCACTTACACACTTAACTAATCTCACAGACTTCACTTTTTATGTTCAAAAGCAGTTCATGGCCTGTCACAGAAGTTTCACGAAGCTACAACAGCAAACTGTCTCTTTTTACCTTTGGCAAATTAGAATTGGGTTCTTCAGGAGCAGGAGAGATCCGTTCAGGAAAATAAAGCTTAATTGGGAAAAATATTTTGTGCTGCACCTAGTCTGTAAGGAAAGCACTGATATATTTGAGGGTATGCTGTGGAGAAAACAGCCTGAAAGCAGTTCATGCATACTGAAACGCTCTCTTTCCAATCCTCTCAGGATCAGAATGTGGGAAGATCAGCAGTTTCAACTCCCACTCATTTACCTGCTGTGACAGGACACAAGCCAACAGATGCTGCCAACACAGAGCATTCAACAATCATTAGTCAGGCTCAAAACACTCACAACAAGGGCTTTAAAGGCTGCATTTTACAAATAACAGATATGGTCTTATATTTTTCTCCTTTTCAAGATTTTAAGCCTTTATGATGATCAAGTTTTCTGTCTTTTCTTCATAAGCACAAAGGAGAGGAATTTTGGATTGCATTTTTCGTGGAAGCTGGACCAACATCATTCAGACAAAACCGACTTACTAGCTTTTTGATAGGCAAAATTAACAGCAAAAGTAGAACTAGATAATCATGACGGTCCTTATTAAAGTAAGATCAGAAATTTCTACATCTGCCTTTCACCTCTTTCACTCTTTTGAAATCTAATAACTACTGTTATTATCTGAAGGCTCTTTGGATAAAGAAGCAAGTAGAACAGTCAGAGCATCCACAAATAAGCATGAGTTAAATGTCTTATTTTCTCTTTCATATTTGGCATATGAATTAAAAAACAGCACAGCTGGAGTCACCGTTTCTCACAGTTTACACATTCACTAGGAAGTGCACAGACAGGGAGAATGAACAGCAGAAACTTCCTTCCAGAGCAAAAAGCTTTTTCTGTCTTTGCCTGGGCTATACCTACTTTATAAGCAATAACCTACAGGTCTCTCCACAACTGCTAAGTCCGCACAAAAGCATTTTTTAAAAAGATGTTCATTTCCACTGCATTTGTGAAAATTGTCTTTTAGGGAAAGAGCGACCGCATTCAGGAAAAAAATATGCAGAATCAAGAGCTATGCAGGATAAGAGAGGAAAATCACTTAGAATAGCTCATCAAATTCCGATGGGCAATGAAAACAATCATAGCAGGTAAATGTTCCAGTCTTGCTAGAAAGAAAAAAATTAAGAGGGAAATTATATGGCAATCCTGAGAGAGAACAAACAAAATTTACAAAGAAAAAGTACGGTTTTATGGCCAGGGAGGACAGCAGCACTGAAAATGAACACCCTTCCAAGGATCCATCCTCCTTTTAAATCTTGCCAATTCCTATCTCCAGTGAAATTATAAAGGACATTCATATAATCTCACAAGGCATAGGGAAAGAGAAATACATAGCCCGGAGCATAGTCACATGCTCTGGGGGAAAAAAAGGTGTGAGGAGGACCAGAGAAAAAGAGAACTCTGGCTGGTCTGTCCGGTTGTTTCCCAGTTCCATCTTGGCCCAGCCAAATCTCAGGAAGAGGAGGGGTCTCATTGTGGGCAGACAGGAACACTGGGGAAAGGAGAGTTATGGCTCGTTCTCTACAGGGAAGTCTGAGAAGGTTTCCTAGGCCATGCAAAAAATGCTTTATTTCCTAGTAAATCACGGAAAAAATATAAAAAAAGAAGAAACCTTTTTTGAGACACTTGATAAAAATAATCAATGGATAGAAAATGGATATAAATCCAAGTTGGTGCATGTACATAAAACTGTAAATCTGGGCTCACTCTAGACTGCCCACTTAATTTTTTTTTCTTAATGAAACCAGCAGATTTCATAATGAGAACAAACTGAACCACATCTAACAAGGGAAATGAAGCTTATGGGAGGGAAGATAAAACTGTGGCCCAGAGAGGTAAATGTCTGCTTATGAACACACATTCCTGTTAAAATCTGTATGCAGGTTCACATTTACAATACAGTACCAACAAATAAGGTATGGGATTTTCACCTAAATTTCCACCAAACATACTAGTTATTTGTCAGAAAATGTCAAAAAATCAAATATACTTAACTTATAGAATCAAATTTCCATCCTGTAAAAACAGTAATTACAGTATATAGCAATAAAGTGGTGCTAAGGCACTAGAAGTAATGCAGTTGGATTTTTCAGTCATTAGTGTTCTATGATTTACTAGGAGTTTTTCTTCACAGATTCCTTTCTGCATGAGGTCCTCTCCTGTCTCTAATAAAATGGGAATTCAAACTGCAGCCCTCCCTGCAGTCAGGGAACTTGTAGGTTTCTCTTTCCTGTGTACCTAACAGCAGTTCCAGCCCTTATAGTGGCTTGTCTTTGAGATCCCTACCTATCTGCAAGTCTGAACGAAACTGGCCAGCAGTTAAAAAAATACTGACAAGAAAATATAGGCTATTAGAGAGACAAAAACAAATGCATTCATATTCATGTACAAAGTTCCTTAGTAAATCAGGAAAAAAACAGAGCGCTTCAGTGGAATTGGACCTTGGGAGAAGTAGACATGATAGGGCATTCTAAATAATGAGGAGAAATCAGAGAGAAAACAGTGTATAGAGTTGGCCTTTGTGTGAGACCGAGCACAGTAAAGGTTACCTATTAATTTTTTTCATTGCCTCCATATACAACAGAAATGCAGAATGGATTTGGGTAACTGCCCTGTGTCTCCTGCACTGCCAAACTGAAGAAGGAGCAGCAGCCTAGCGAACCAGGTGCAGAGAAGGCCTGGCTCGTTGCAAACACTTGGACTCCATAGTCTAGAAGGTCTTTTCAACCATAGTGATTCTGCGAATCTGTGATTCTAAAAGTGTAGACACAGTAATTTCAGTGAGTGACAGTGTAAGAAGGCGAGGGAAGGAGTGATCACATAAAGTGGAATAAGCTGAGAAGTCATAACTAATACAGGCTCTCATTTAAAAATCAGAACTTATAATAAAATCTTTTTAAGCATCCAGTATCTCAATGTCAAGAATGAAATCAGCCTTTTATTTACATCTGCTGTGTCACTACAATACACATCATCACACAGCCACTGTTAAACAAGAAACCACTGCAATGTTTCAGTATGCGTATTTTGCCCTTTGGAGAAATAGTAGAAAGTAGCTGCTCTGGTCCTAGCTCACATCAAATTTCCCTCTTTCAGTAAATGAGTAAACAAAACTATATCAGTCTTGGCTGTTATATCTGTCAGCAGCTTAGATATTTCACAAGGGCCCCACAGTTATAACTGAAAGCCAAGAAAAGAAATAATAATATAAACTATTTGTCAACTCTGTTATCAGGAGAACTAATTCAAGTTTCTCTGGTTTGGAAGAAATTTATGTATTCCCTAACATAAATAAACAAGCCAAGAGTAAACTGCAAAACTTCCAAATTTTGGTCCAGGCTTTCCTCCAGGTTTTTACAACCAGCCTATATCCATGGACACAGCCTCCGCTCTCCGATTCCATCAGCCCAGAGTGTCTGTGGGAAACATTGCTTGTAATGATCCTCTTCAAACTTGAATGATAAAAGTGCACAGTTTGCAAATGACACCTTAGCCAATCTGCCCCATCTGTGTGAGAGACAGCAAATGATTTCACTCTTTAAGCATTTAAAATAAAATGCACATACGGCAAATTCCAAGCTGGCAACAAAATCCAGTCATTAAAAAAGTGATTTGTTTTTTACATTTGCAAACACAAAGGCTCCATTTATTTCCATTGCTATAAAGAAAATGAGCCATTATATTTTTTTAAACAATCACAGCTAGCACATTTTGGAAATGTTTTAATTTCAAAAATACTAACTAGCAAATTAGAGTTTAAATAGCTTTTCTAAAATGATACCATTTTAGATACAGTGTTCTGATTGATGGCATCACTTTGCCTGCAGGAAAAGATTTCCCAGTCTTTTGCATACAATGCACTGATGCCTGGTTTCTCTTGGTGTCATTAAAAAAAAAAAAAAAAAACAGAACTTTTAAATGTGAATTGTAAATACAATTATATTCACTAGAAGAAGAAGACACTTTACATTACGGGAGCCTGAAAAAAGCTAAATTTCTTTTAAGATTATAAATTTATTGTGTCTCTATCCTTCTGTGTCTCTATCCTTCTTTCTCTTCATAATGGGGAAAATAAAATATCAAATATAATTGATATGACTCAGATTGATACACAGAGTGAGTAGCTTAACTGAACTCACTGGGGCTGTTCCTCATGCAAGAATGTAAGCATCTGTATGTCTTTCAGGATCAAGATTTGTAATTAAAGGAAACTACTATTATTTTTTTTCAAATTTATTGATCTGCACTTATTTTTGTGGATACAGCAACATCTGGTGGACAAACAGCACAATATAAAGTCCAAGCACCTCCATATGGTGTGTATATATATGCACATATGCACAACACTTGCCGGATCTCAGTTCCATGCAGAGTCAGGGCTGGTCAGCAAAGGCGCTGTCACAGCCTGCACCTTTCTGCTTTCCACGTTTTCCGCTCTTCCTGGAAGCCCTGATCACAAAGACAGGAGTTCCGGGGACCATCAGTAGGTCAATGCAGTCACACTGTGTCCCAGCCCGCTTGGAGCGCTCCGTGCCGCAGGCCCTGGCTTCAGGGACACGCTGCAGATGCGCGCTCGCGCGGGGAGGCAGGGCACCAGGGACACCAGCCGCCTCTGGACACGGGTGTCCACCGGCACCTTGGAGAGATCCAAGCGGCTCTTTTACTGATGAACTTCACGCCTCTTCCCAGCCTCCTCCGTGGAGCTCAGTGTCCTCAGCAGAGCTGTGACATGCACCACGAGTTAGCTCCCCAGAAACACCATGGGCACATCGTTCCTCTCACTTTACACAGCGAATACGAGCACCCAAGCGCAGCTCTGTACGCATGCAAGTACTCAGGTTAGGGATATAGGTTGGAATTAGAGATATGCTACCAAGCATTTTGTCGAAAGACAGACGGGGATCCTGGGTTGATGAAAGTACCTGCAGAGAAGCCTGAGATCATCCAGAAGCTCTAGTGTCCTTCACTGAGGAAAGCTACACAATTTTTACCCACTGGCAGCAATTCCAGTGACTTTAAGGCTCTGGACATACCCACACGTGAGAATTTCATCTTTCACTTCTAGCAGCTTCCTCAATGGAGCTATGAAATGCTTGAGAACAGAGATGAGTTAGGACACTAGGGATGACTAGGAAGCACCGTCCCCTCCACGTGCAGGTGCGAGAGGAGATCTCACTGCGCCGGCACCTCTCCCTTGGCAAGCAGGGGAAAGCACAAAAAGTCAACAAGCTCCTGGGCGCAAAACGCCTTCCGCTCTTGTGAGGAAAGAACTAGGGGCTACATGTGAGCTGCCAACGGCCGTCCTGAGCCGGGCCGCAGCGGCGGCGGACGGAGGACGCGCTGCGGCAGAGGATCCGCGAGCAGCCTGGGGGCACCGAGCGGCCCTGCCCCTGCCCCTGCCCGGCCGTCTGCCCGCCGCTGAGCCCTACGTGTAGATACGGACGAAAACCTGCCTCGAGGGGAGAGGGACGCGGCGGGATGTGATTTTAAGCGTCATTTTAAGTGTGATCTTAAGCGGCATTTTCAACCGTCCTCCTTTCCCGCCCGCCTCACGCCTCGCCCCGCGGGCGGGCGGGCGCGGCGCCTGCGCATGCGCGGCC
>JAWLRI010000756.1:2133795-2154233 GCA_034781795.1 Crypturellus tataupa | reverse complement strand
GTGCGCGGGCCGTTGGTTGGGGCTGCCCGCTCGGGGCTGCCCGCTTTTCCCAGCGGAAAGTCGGGCGGCTGCGTGTGGGCTGCGCCGCCGCCGTGGAGCCTGTGCAGGAGGCGCCGCTCAAATGCCCGGTTCCCTCCTCGCGTCGGCCCGGGGAAGGGGGAAGGTCCCGGCGCGCGGAGGAGCGGGGAGACATGCCCGAAAATGAAGACCTCGGCGGCCGCAGGGTGCCCAGAAGGGCAGGTGCTCTAAAAGCGATCGAGAGCCGTATCGCGCAGCGTAGAGCGGCATGTGACAGCGCAGACAGATCATTTTGTATATGTGTGTGTGTGTTTGTGTTTGAGGTGGAGATGAGGAGAGCTTGCGTGGAGTGCTAAGGACAGGTGATCAGTGCTGCGCGCGGCAGAAATGCTGTGCGGAGCAGTAAGGAAAGTGGTGCTGGATTGCTCAGCCTGTCCTGTGCTAGTGATTCAGGCTGATTTTTAAACTACTTGCTCAGCAGTCGTTGGGTTGTGCATTAGTTCTCGTTATTATGTTAATAAGCACTGCATAAGAGCTGTTATTATTTTTTTTTTCCCGGTAGCAGTTCAGCTGGACAGTTTGTTTAGCTGCCCTGCGCCTCTCCTGCTCCACTTGCATTCATAGCATAGGTCTTCTGCACTGCCTGCATGTCTGCTTGGTTTTGCCTCCCCACACACCATGGTGCCTTTCTCCTCCACAGGGTTTTCTTTCTTTTAATGTTCTGGTCTTACGCTGCCCCACAGCCCTTTTTGCATCCTTACGTACATCCAGAGTCAGCTGTGCATCAAGTAATGAAAGTACACAGCCGATTAGCAGAAGGTTATTTTAATAAAAGGGATAGGAAATTGCTTAATTGCTCAGGAATAGCTGTGTTATAAGGGGCTGTTAATAGGGGACTCTTCAGTGCACCTTCAGAAAGGAAATTTATGGCAACTGCCTTGTGTTAAGAGAGCTTTTGTTGCCTGTTTTCAGGAGACTCCTTGAAACATTTGAAGTTACACAGTGTGAAACTGAAAGTGGTTGTCCCTGGGCAGTTTGGTGGCCACAGGAGCGCTGCTTATTTCATTTTGTTGATAGAAAAAGCCTGGGGTGGTTGGTTGGTTTTGTTTTTCTGTTGCTGTTGAGAAACCTTTGAGTAACACAAGCTGTTTCTGTGCAGTAAGTGGGAAGAGCTGGAGGAGCAGCAAGTGCATGTGATCTTCCAAGAGACACAGGAAAACAACTCTGCCTTGGTCCATGTGTGCTCGGTTCCGCTTCCTAAGGCTAAACTGCTTAAAGAAGGTTTAGGGCAGGCTTTTTTTTTTATTTTTTTTTTTTTTTTTTTTTTTTTGTCCTGTTGGAAAAGTTTTCAGCTAGCCTTTAGCAAATGTAAAAGGTAAAATGTTTTTCTCTCTTGCTAAATGAAATTTATTTTTTTGAAAAAATCATATTTTTCTGGTTGTTTTAACGTCTTTTTGAGTTACGCTTTCTGTGCTATTGTATCACTGAGTTTCTACAGAAACTTAATAATCTTGGGTTTCTTCAGATCTTTTAATGCCAGCTTAACCAGTTTAATTGATGCTGAGAAGAGCTGTAGGTTTTTTGGAGGTTATTAGTTTGGTTTGCTTGCTTTATATGTAAACAGTCGAGATGTCTAAAATTACTGGCATATAAGGAGGGATATTCTCTCTATTCTCTGTATTTCTGCCTTCGCTTTCCCTGCCTCTTTTGTGGCTTAGGTTGCAGAGAACAAGGGAGATAAAAGTAGTTTCAAAGGCAAGATGAGAATCTCGGGGGAGGGAGGAAGAAGGGAGGAGAGGGGAAGAGAGAGTCATGAAGTCCTGAGGTTTAGCACTGGCAACATCACTTAAAATACTCTTTGCTGGATCAGTACTGCTTACCCTGTGAACACACAGACAATACTGACAAGTTAACTGATCATTTTCTTGGTGGAAATGTCTACTACAAACTCTACTGCAAACCAAGCCCTGCCAATAGCCCTGCCAGGAAGCAAGATGCCCAAGCTGGAGCTACTTATAAAAGCATGACTGTCTTAACCTCCAGCTTTGTGCAATCGATCACTTGGGTACCTTCTTACTAACCTTGCACAAGTTCAGCTTGTTGTCTGGTTATTGAGGTTTGCTCTGTAAAAAAGAGGCTCTTTTGAATGTAAAAGCTACTGTTTTGGTTCACATTTTGTCATAGTCTTTATCTGTCAAAAAACCTATTTTGGAAAGTTTCGCTATTGAAATGTCTGAGTCTGTTGTGTCAGACTCTGCAGTAGGATAGATATGTCATATCACTTTTTCTAATTTATTTTAGAATTGCAAAATAGCGAATTTCACAAACGCAGTAATGCTGCTAGTATTTTCTTGGCTGCACATGAAGCTTCTGTTTCTTGTTGCCTGCTTAGTCATCTGGTGGCCTTGCCTACCTTCCTCGTTTTGAAACATTCTCATTTTGATAGTAAAATAGGCTCCCAAGTTTGGGATTTTGCTCAGCTGTGCAGAGGCTATCGCTGCGCTGCATGCGAAGCCTGGGGAATGCATTTGTTCTTAGCAAGCAGCAGCATAGCCCTAGACTTCTATCTTTCTGGAAACAATACAAAATAAAAACACTAAAATGGTGCATGAAAACCAGTCTGATTTTACAATTCCTGTTTTTCAATGAAACAAATTTTGTCAGTGTTTGGGAGCCTGCACTGTTGTGCTAGACATGGATTTTTTAGGTTACTGCGTTACAAGTGTAATAGGGTAATAGGGCCTGCCCAAGGCCCGGCTGGATGTGAGTTGTCCCTTGTTTGGTAGCTGTGTAGCTCCGAGGGATTTTCCCTGCCTGGAGAACCCAAATGAGGTGCCGGGGAGGGAACCGAATTCTCACAGGCAGGTGGAAATGGGGGATGAACGTGGGGAGGCAGGAGGGCCGCCCTGCGTGTTTTATCTCTTCTGGCTCCCCCGTGTCTGGCTGCGGGCGCCCCGCGCGCTCTTGCAGCAGGACCTGGGTGCGTTTCCTCTGGTACGTGCTGAGGCACAGGGCTGGCCTGATAAAGCCCGGAGCGGCTGGCTTGGCAGCTTAGCAGGTTCTTCAAAGCTGAAGACACCGAGCGCAAGAGCGAGGAGAGGCCGGGGCTGCCGGCCCGCTAGCGCAGGAGCCGCCCGGCCGGGAGCGGAGCAGCCCCTGCGGGGAGTGGGGCAGCGGGGGGATCTGCTGCCTTCCCAGGGCTCGCGCAGGTGCCCGAGCGGCCGCGGAGCCGGCTCGCCCGAGGAGCGGGCGCAGCGCGTCAGCATCTGCTTGTCCTGCCCCGTGTCGAACACGCGGCAATGACGGGCCCGCGTGCATGAATATGCATGCGCGTGGGGGCCAGGGTGGATGCGCGTGCGGCGTGCGCTCGGCAGAGGAACAACCCGGCACTCGCTGCAAGTGCCTCGGGAACGCCCAAGCTCCCAGACTCTCACTGCTCATCAGCCGGCTGGGCAGGAACGGAGCGAGGCGGCTGTTAGCTGCCTTTCTGAAAGGGGCTTCAGTCGCGCTCGGTGCCAGCTTGGCAGCACCGTCCCACACCAAGCAGAAAGCTGCCTCCGTACGTAGGGCCGGGGGCGCGTGTGTGCGGCCTGCGTACGTGGTGTGGAGGTGCACCCATGCAGCCCGCGTACGTGGTGTGGAGGTGCACACATGCAGCCTCCGTCTGTGGCGCCGCGGGTGCGCGCGTGCGGCCTCCGTCCGCGTCCTGCCCCCTACCCCGTGCCGGCTGCTCAGCAGCGCTCAGCACTGCGAGCGACGCCATGGAGTGAGATGGTGAAACAATAACCCCACCAGGCTGGAATAATCCATGCCAAGGTGCAGTGCTAGCCGAGCTTTTCTGAAGACAGCGTTCTTCAAGCTCTCCTCCTTGCTCGCGCATCACTCTGGTGTGATGGAATAACACGGGAACAAAAATGGGCTTGTCCAGTTATGATAAATCTGTGCTTCTCCTGGCCTGGGATGTATGTGCTGTCTGAAGCATTGCGTGACAGTGCGGTGTTGATGTTGTTTCTCTTTTCCTTGGCTCCTTGAGTCTGCTAGGCTTTCCCTTTAGCATCAAATGATCATGAGTTGAATTAGCTGAACTAAAGGTTTAGTTCAAAAGTAAAACTTCTAAAATATGAGATGTGTTTTAATAAAGAAGCTAAACAGTAACTAACACTTACCTGTCTCCACAGTATGGAGAAGAATGCAGAAGTAAAACGTACCCTCCTTCAGGACCAACGTAAGTTGTGTGATTGGGCTGCTCTAACCGTTTACCAAAAAGGAGTAAATTAGAAGGTAGAGCTTTTTAAGAGTTGTCTTATTTGTTCATATTGCAGATCTAGAAAGTACTTACTATAGGATGAAAGCCTAGTTTAGTTAAATTAATGCTTTTTTTTTTTTTTTTTTTTAATTTGAATTCTGGGTCTTATCTTTCAGGTTCCTTGGAAATGTTCCCACATACGTCATAAATCTCGATCTACCGCCCAGCAAAAGATGGGATGAGTTGATGCGTGACAAAAAGACACAGGTATGAAATAAAGGGGTTACTTTTAAGCTTAGCATATATAAAAGTAGCATATAAGCTTTTATTATGGAGAGGTTTGTAATGAGAACCTGGGATGAAACTGTCTTAATAAAGGGTTAGGGTTTCTAGTTTGTTGTTGTTTATTGATATGTTTTTGATTTTTGGTATAGTCTTAAGAGTAAGATAATTGCTTGAATGAACATCTTTCTGTGCAACACATAAGCTAGCGAGATCAAGTGCAGGGACACGGTTGGGACGTACTATTTTTATTTTTTTAAAATGAACTTAAACCAGTGAGTTTTTAAGCATCAAGTGGCACTTCCACTTCTGAAACGTCTCCTGAACTTCAGAGTTAAATCGGATGAAGTGGCATTTGTGGCAGTTCACAGTTTGCAAAGCACAAGTTCCTCCTCCTTTTCTCAGAAGTTTATCTAGTATTTTTGGCTTTGTAACATCGATGATTAAGCAAAGAGCTTTTAATTGGTATTTTAAAGATGGAAGAGTGCAGAATATTACCCATAAATGTGATCACAGGAGCAGAAGAAAAAAGGGCCTTTTCATGTAATTCTTTTTTTCCTTAATGAAGGGACATACAAGAGCTGACCTACAGAGTCATTTGAATAAAGGTTGAAGAACAGCTATCTGATAGCTTTTCTCAGCATTAATGCCACATCTAGCTCTTCTCATATATATGTGTTTTTCAAGAAAAAAGTTGTTTTGAAAAATATTTTGATAATTCTTAAGCTCAGTAGAGTCCTTGCTCTTTTCAGGTGAGGACCGTAGTCGAGAATATTAAAGACATAGTAAATACATTCTTCCCTAGCGGCAAAGTCGTTGACTTGGTGGATCACAAATTGGTAAGTATTGTCAGCTTGAATATTTTACTATTCTCGCTGTTCTGACTACCAGGACATTACTGAATTTGGTTAATTATAGCTTTACTTGTGATAATTTCTCCTCTTAGATTCTTGAGAGGTTAAAAAATTGTTAATTTGCAGAGTTAAATTGTACTGAAACCATCCAACCCAAAATGCCTGTGTCTCCTCCTCTTTTAGCTTTTCCTAAGAATTCTTCCCATTTGGTTAGTCATGCTAAGCCATTTCCAGCAGCGTGTGTGCCTGGTCTCTAGCAAGGCTGCTGCCTGCTGTGCCCAACTCCTCTGAGTCAGTAAAATCAAATGATCTTTTGAAAGCCACAATAAAAGGCTGAATTGAGGCAATGTTGCTTATGCTTGATTTTAAAGAAGAATTCATGTGCTTTAACATACAGTCAGGACAGGGAGCCAGAAACTGCATCAGGTCAGGCCTGCCCCATCTCAGTCTCAGCTCGCTGCAGTAATGCTGGGACACAGAGGTAGCTGCACAAGCAGTCAAGCCAGTTTGTCAAAGATAAGGGTTCAACACTAATAGCCTCAAGCTCAGTTACAGATGAGCTCTTGTATGTGGAGTCTTAACTCTTTTCTGCCTATTGCTGCTAACGTGAACAGGATTTTGTGCCCGTCTCCTTACTCACATGCCAGTATTTTGACTAATAGTAGTTTTTCTTCCTTAAATATATGCTTTTCAGGTACTGCACAAATATCAAGTACTGTACAAGTTCTACAAATTTTAGGGGAATTAAATACAGTTTATATCACTAAGAATGCTTTTTTTTTTTTTTTTAAGACTTTCTAAAAAATGTATTAATTTGCACAGGCAACATATGAAACTTTTCTTTTCAGGGACAACTGACTGCCACACTTCCTTATCCTTTCAATGAAGAGCTGCAAGGGATTGCAAATGCCTCTGGAATTCCTTTGGGTAATTTTTTTTTCAGTGCTTTGTTTACATCTACAAAGTTAGGAATCTGGGCTCGTTAAAATTAATATATTTAACAGACTGCTGTTCTGTTATATTCAGCTGCCACTTTACCAACTGAATTATGAATTAGTTAAAAAAAAAAAAAAAAAAAAGGAAAACCCCAAATCAGTAGGAACTCAAAGTAGGAAATCTCCTGCTTGAGATGACAATGGTATTTAGAAGCGAATACATTGCATAAACCTTGGAGCAGGCTGAGAGGTTTCATGCAGCAGAATTCGAGGCCTCCTTTGAAGAAGGGGGCTTGTTTGTGCTCCCATGCAGCTGTGTCTGCACTCAGTGTGCCCTGACATCAGGGCAGGTGTCACACTGTGCTCCCTTTCCCTCTTGAGCCTCTTTCCCCCCTCCCCACAAAGGAAATGAAGTTACAGCCACTGATTTCTCCCAGAATCTACACAAAGAAGGTCCCCAGGTCTGTTTCATGCTCTTTCCTGTTTCTTGCTCTAAATGCAGCACATTTACTGCTTAAACGAAAGCTATCATATGGAAATCCTGGTCTGGGTAGCAACTTGCACATGAACTATTTCTGTAAAGTGAGGTTTTATAGTCTATATATTTTCATAGACAGTTTGAAGCTTCCAGAGAAGAAAATTTTACTTTCTTTCTTTCTTTTTTCCTAGGGGAAATCGTTATTTTTAACATCTTCTATGAAATTTTTACTGTCTGTACTTCCATAGTGGCAGAAGATAAAACAGGTATTGCACATCTGAATAGTCATGCTGCTTTTGTCCTGGGTAGGGAAAGGGCCAGCTCAATGGCAGAATGTGGTTCTGTAATTCAACTTCAACTGCAGGAAGCAGGTGTAGTAGATGAAATGAAAAGCATTGCTAATGCAAAGGAATGCCTTTGGAATCACTAGATTACCAGTGTCGTAGGTACCTACTAAGAAGAAGAAAACTTTTTACGCTATAGCATTTGCATTCTGTGGAAAAGAAATGCTATTTTCCTTATTTTGGTGTGGCAAGTGGTTCCAGTGAAAACCGTTTGGCACTCAGCTGTGGCAGATGTGTCATGCTAGAGAAGATGCTGGAGAAAATGAACTACTCTTAATCACTTCAGCAGCCCTTGTCTGCACCTGTACCAATGGAGGCAACTTCAGGTTCTCAAAGGGCTTAAAAGCTTGTTTAAAAAAAAAAGCAAAAACAAAAACAGAAAGCTAGAGTTATTAGCCGTTTATTATGTTAATATGAAAAGCATCTGATGCTGAGCTGGACGGCAAGTTAAAATATGATCTGATTTTAATTAGGGCAAAACATTTGATACAAAATAAAGCTTTTTTTTTCTGACTTTATACAATGGAGATCTCTGCAATGGCAATTTTACTGCTTTCTCATATGTGTTTAATTTCCTAAACTAAACTTATGTTCCTTTCTTTAGCAATTTGTGTATGTATTATAGTGTATTATTATTATTTTTTTTTAATACAGGGAGACTTTACCATGCCAGAAACTTGGATTTTGGACTCTTTCTTGGGTAAGTGCCAAATACAGTGTCATGCTTTATATATATATGTATAATACCTAGCACTAGATTTTCTTTTGGTGTTCTCATTCCATGCCTCTTTACTTGATATTTCATGTTTGCTTTTATTCTCCCAGTATATTTTGTAGTGTCACTAACCCAGCTGATTCTTAATGCCCAGCTGGAATTTAAATGTTCATTTAACATTTTCCTTTGCCTAACAAACCTCAAATGTAGATGGCTGTCATTCCATCTATTCCTTGAGTAGCATGTGTCAAACTGCCCCTCCTTCTGTCAGAAAGACTGGGGACATGTTTCCTAAAAACTGAAACCACTTTTCAAAATTGTTCCTAGAACATTGCTTCCAGAGAATTGAATTTGCTAATAAAGTGTTCCTTAGCATCCCACTAGAAACGCACTCAGCAGAAAAAGCTCCTTGGGATAATTATAGTTGGTATTCCCTTCAATTGAGGGCTACCTTCAATGGTACGGGTTGTGGTTTCTCCTTTGAAAGTAAGAATTTGAGCATTCTGCTCCAGGACGAAGTTTGCACGCTTTCAAGATGCAGTAGGTTTGGTGACTGAAGCAGCACCCCTAGTTGCCTGTGGGATAACGCTATGGCCAAAATAAGCCAGCTTTCTAAGTTGGACTGTTGGTTTGCTCAAAATTGGCTCTTTTCTTGGAGTGCGCAGACATTCGGAGCTGGCCCTTGCCTGGAGTGCAGTGGTGGCTCTTAGGATCCCAGGCGAGCGAAATGCAGGCATCACACATGGGAGATGGGCATCTTGTGGCTGTGTGTGGTCTTTTGTGGCTGTTGAATCTATGGCTGGGGGCGTTTCAAATGCTGTGCCATCTTTTGCAGGTGGGATGTTAAAAACAATTCCTGGACTGTAACTCGGGAACTGAAACCCACAGTGGTGCTGCTGGACTTCCAGAGAAACAACAAAACAGTATTTAAGTCTACAAATTTTGCAGGATATATAGGGATGGTGTCTGGAGTCAAGCCTGTAAGTACTGGGTTTTTGTTGGTGGTGGCTTTTTGTCGGTGGTGGTTTTTTGTCAATGAGCTAATAATGCTTCAGGCTTTAAGATATAAACTGTTGTTCTTTAACCACCTGCCCTGAGCTCTTAATTGTTCCAGTGCATAATACAGATATCGAAAGAAAGGTAAGTGGAAAAAGCGCTGCACTTTTCTGTTAAAAGGAAGTTGTTCAAACATAACCGTTTCTTACAGGCAGTTCTGAACGAGCACTTCAAAAATGTTGTATTCCAAGTGGGTAAATAATAGAGTGGTATACAGAAAAAACCTCTTCCCAAGCAGTTGGCTCAAATAGAAAGGAATTGCTGTGTTCCCAGAGTAGAAACAGCAAATCTGAGTGCTATTTTAAATATCTCCCTCTTGGAACAGTAAGCCTGCATTCCAGGATAATTGGTGTTAGGCATTTTAAGTCTGGATTTTAATGTAGTCTGTAGAACATACTGAACTAGACCAGGTGCTGCAACTTACCACAGCTCTACCTTCTCCATATGCTCAGCTCTATCATGTTCGACCCTTTTCAAATAAAGTAAATTTCTGGCATAAATCCTTGTTTTGCCTCTGTCCAATAAATGGACAAGACTTCATCTTTATAATGATCCAGCATAACTGCATGCCACAGGAGAGGACCTGGCAAATACTGATTAGAGAGGATTGGGATCACAGCTTGAACTGGATGTTGAAAGTAGTGCACATTAAATTGTATATGGCTCTCTGTCCATGTGAACAACACTAACGTATCAGTATTTACTTAGGCTAGAACCTAAGAATTTGCCTTCAAGTTGGACTAGTACTTGGAGGTCTGAAAAAAGTTACAGACAGCAGGGGAGGAGAAACTAGTAATTCAGTGATGCCAAAAAGTTGAAAAGAAAAACTATCATAGGCTTGACTTGCTCACATAAAACCTTAGCTTGCCAGGCACAGTGTAAGCCCAGGAACTGTCATTTCTGTTTACTGTGAGATTAAGTGGAAGCTGGTTCTTTGCGTGGGTTTGTTCGAGGCCTGCAAAGCTGTAGCGGGTAGTTGTGAGGTCAGCTTAGTTTCTTATTAATGCTGCCACTGGTTCATTTGTTTAATGCTTTTCAGGACGCTTTCACCCTGACCATGAACGAGCGTTTCAGCCTCGATGGTGGTTATATAGGTGAGTAATACTCATTTCTGTACTTCAAACACTAAGTGCACCTTAAATGTAAGAGTTGCACAAATGATTAAAAGATTCTAAGTGCGTAAGATAAAACAGCTCAGTTTAAAGGCTAGGAAAGCTGGACTAGCATGAGAGAAGTTTATGAAAACAAGTTATTTATCTGTTGTAACCAATGATGCCTTGCAGGAATATTGGAGTGGTTTCTTGGTAGAAGAGATGGTATGTGGATGGGCTTTCTGACCAGATCAGTCCTAGAGAATGCTACGAGGTATTACACTTTCCCCCTCTCTAAATATTTCTGTTTTAACTTGCTTTGCTCCTGACTGGCCTGAATATTGTAGGTAAATGTCTTATAGTAAGTATTGCTTGATAACAGATATTTTCCTAGTAGCCTTAGTATTAAACAGTTCCTGTCTGTGTTGAGACTTCATGTGAGCACTGGAAAAGAGGAAGCAGCACACAATTTCCTTTAAAACCCTTCAGATTTTTTTTTTTTAAAGAAATTACCAGTGTCTGAATGCATAGCAGTATTCTGTATCAAAACACATGCCAGAGTTAGTATAGGGTAGGAAGTAACCAGAAATAAAGCTCTGGTACAGTACATTAATTAGATGGAGCGTCACACTGCTAAAGTGCATCATTATTGCATTCCTCTTTTCCCTGAAAAAAAAAAAAAAAAAGAAACACCCTGTGTGCAAGGAGCACTTCGTGCCAGGCACACTGTAAGTGGAGAAGCATTACTGAAACATGTTCTTTCATAATGACACAGTGACACAGTTCTTGTGTACGTGGATGAAGGGGGAAGAAGGGTTTAACTACAAATTCTTCCTGTGTCTCGAACTTAGTTCTTCAGTATTTGAACCACTTATAGCATGTAATAGTTTAAAACTTCTCTTGTTCCCTGCAGTTACGAGGATGCAAAAGAAAAACTGACAAAAACGAGACTGTTGGCTCCAGCTTACTTTATACTGGGTGGAAAAAAATCCGGAGAAGGCTGTGTGATAACTCGCTCCAGGACAGCTACCCTGGACATCTGGGAGTGAGTTTGCTTGATCTCACTTGACTCTGCCAGAAGAGGACAGGGCGCACTGAGAATTGTGCCCTGTTTCTATTGTGACTTCTATGCCAGAATTCAGTTCTGTAACATCACTGTAGTGATGTTAAAACACCTGTAGTAGGCCTAAAAAAATCTAATTTCATAGAGTATTTACTTAGAGAAGTGAATCACAAACATGCATCTCTTTTTCAGCCTTGACATAAAGAAAGGCTCATGGTACGTGGTGGAAACAAACTACGACCGCTGGAAGCCGCCCCTGGTGCTGGACAACCGCCGAACGCCCGCGATGAAGTGCCTCAACCAGACGAAGCAGGAGGTGACTGTCTCCGAGTGCCTGACCTCCCTGTTCTGAAATGCTCAAGTTGCATCTTAGCCATTACCTGACACAGCCAGGGACAATCGGGGCATTTGCAGGCAGAGCTGGAATGGCAGGAGCAGCTAGTGCTTTGGGGAGGGTTTGTCTACACTACTGTGTTCCTCTTTCCATCAGTGTTTTCTGCTTCTAGGCTTTCTCCTTCCCTAGCTTGAGGCTTTTCACCGCTTTACTTTTTTCAAATACATTTTTTGTGGCGTTTATTTTTCCCTGCTGTGTATGTAGGGTGATAAACTTGAAGATATTCTGAGAAATATCAGTGTTTCCTGAGCTGTTTTTATCACTAGTGAAATTCAACAGACTGCCTGGCAGCAGGCACTGTAAGCCTTGCTTCCTGTGCTGTAGTGAGATCTAGCCTGTTTGAGTGGGTTTTCAGCCCGTACTCTTCTGATCACAAGATGGTACCATATTTCTACACTTCTCTTTGGTTTTTTATTTATTTATTTATTTATTTATTTTTACACACAGAGCCAGGTAAGCATGTTCATGTCCACTAACGCCAATGTATTATTTCCTTCCAGAACATCTCATTACCAACCATATATGATGTTCTCTCCACAAAGCCTGTCCTCAACAAGGTAATGCTGTATTTTTTTTTGGCAAATTTCTTGTGGGAGGTTTGGGGTGGGACATGTAACACGTATCTAAAGAGATGGTCAAAGTACATTCAGCTTTTACCACACTATTGTTGCAATCTATGGGAGGGAAGAGTTCGTAGTGTAAGAGAAGTTCAAGGCATTGTGCAAGACCTGTGAGGCTACAATTTAAGCATGAAATGAAAACCTGGTCTGGGTTTAAAAGCCCTTCATGGCAACCTTTCACTAAGCTGCAACACGCTCATTTTGAGAGAAGGCCACTAAACAGGAGCTGTCCCTCAAGGAGAGCCCAGCAGCTCCACAGGAAAGAGAGGGAGAAAGGGAGAAGGAACAGGGATACAGACAGGAAAGGTGACAGGCACCTGTGTGCCTCGCATGCACTGAGCTTCAACCAGGGAGAACAGAGGAGGGAAAATGCCCTGCTCTGAGTTAGTATTTCCTACTATATTCACAATATATCAAGTGGTAGATTCTGAGAGGTGAGTGGGTCGTTGGGTAAAAAAACAACATGTAAAAACAAAACCTTCCAAGTAATATTAAAAGGGAAAAATTAAGTGGTGGAACAAAGGGTTTGAAGCCCTGACTAGCCTGGTCTGACCTCCTAGTTTGAGGAGGCAGTTGCCCTTCAGACATACAGAGCATAATTCAGATTAGAAGGGTGCTATCAGCTGTGCCTTTAGATGTTGTGTGAGACAAATGCAGGCACCTCCTGGTTCTGTGACTGATATTCATGTTGCAACAGAAAGTGTTCCCCTCCGATGAACTTGGGTTTGGGGGTTAAAAAATAAAGAGATCTTCCAATGGGAAGGTTTAGTGGCTACCTTTAGTGGCAGCGGCACCTGTGGGCTGAGGAGCGGAGCCCTTGGCCTTGGTGACGAGGCTGCTCCACGCTGTCGCCCTGCAGCTCACGGTGTGCACCACGCTGATGGAGGTGCGCGGCGGCCACACCGAGACCTACCTGCGCCAGTGCCCCGACCCCTGCAGCCCCTGGTAGCCTCGCGTCCTGCCTGGTCCGCTCGGCGCAGCGGGAGCCCTGTCCGGGGAAAAAGTACTTCTGGGAAGAGATTCCTCAACCTAACTTCCTGCAGAAATGGAACGGCTGCACAGAAACGTCCGTGAGCTTCTGACAAGGGAGGACCTCACCTGGCGCTGGACTTTGTTGCTTCCTAATCAGCAGTTCTGCTGACCAGAAATGTGCACTAATGTGTGTGTGTGTCAGATTCAGCTCTTTCTGCAAAAACAAGTTCAGGGGGTAGCTCTAGGTGTCTTCAATATTTACACTATGATTGTATGCTCAAATTAAGAATTCTTTTAAATCACAAATGAGCTCAAATAGTACCTACCACGCATGACAGGAATTCTACATTGTATTAGAAGGTTGTTCTGTATCCTTTCTTAAACATCTGGGGAGAATAACTAGTCTTCTAATTCAATATAGATCAATAGGGTTGGACTTGGTGATCTTGAAGGTCTTTTTCAACCATAATGATTCTATGATATGTCTAAGATACCTTGGTATAAAATAACCTACCACAACAGCCTATTTAGTACAAAAACAAGCTCTTGGGGAAATATCTAAACCTAAAGTATCTGTTCCCTATTTTGCAGATCTCTTGCTGAAGTTCTTCCTTCCCTATTAACAGATTTTTAAACAGATTTTTCTGTTGCTCCAACACCAATAAATACTAATACATATAATATATATTAGCGAAGAATTTCATTTTTTGACCAGATTCTATGCACTGATTTCTTATCTCTGAGGAAGCCACCATGCACGTTACGTGGCAGAAAGGGCACTCACTTCCCTACAGACTCGTTTTAGCAAAGTCTGAAGTAGTTATATCTTTCTTAAGCTGTCTACCAGTTTATAGTACTAGCTTTATGAGAACTACTTGACAACTCATAATACCACTTTTTTCCTACCGTCTCAAGAGGGAGGAGGGGGGAAAGCCAAGTCAGCTTGCAACAGGGGTCAGAATTCAAACCACAGAAGAGAGAGATTTATTTCTAAAAGACCTTTAAGTAGAGAGAAATGCAGGTATGTTTGGATCCTGGGAAGCAGGCAGCTTGGGATCCCTGCTGGATCCTGGCCACCTGTGTAATGGGGATTTTTGCTGTCTCTGATGTGCCCAGAGCCCTTGTTGCCTCAGACCTGCTTAAACCTGCCAACCTGCCCGCTCCTGCTGCCTGTTCGCTACTGGGTTCCTCGGAGCAAGTGGCTGAGGGTTCCTGTCTTGAGAACACCACAAGTGTAATGCAGCAAACACAGCGTGGCTCATACTAAAACAGTTTGCTGCTTTACACTGCCAGGTCTACCCTATGTTTGTTTGGTTTTTTTTGGTTTTTTTTTTTGCCTTTTAATAACTTCCTATTTAACACTAAGAAGTCTACAGAGAAGAAAAAAAATAGTTGCCCATAAGTCTGAGATGGAAAGCAAATTTTCATCTCAGTATGACTGGCTAGAATGTATTTAATATATTTATTTAATATATTTTAATATACATGTATTTTAATATACATATATTTTAGAAATTGTTATAAATATTATTGTTTTGTATGTATATATATATATATTTAGACAAAGGGATGTAGTAGTATATAGAGCAAGCAGAGGTAAAGCAATGACATTTGACTAGATACAAACATTTATATCGGATGTGCAGACTGACCAAAAGAGAGCTAGTTTAGTCGTGTGCCTAATGAATTATTTTGATGTGAAATATGCGTGTAGCAGGTTAGCATAGGCACACTACCTGAGCTTAGGGTTAGACTGGGAGAAACAGACCTGTAGTGTAAAATGCAGCTTGCAGAGCAGATCATTCATACAAAACAAACCAAGGCTGATGTTAACTGCCTGCACTGTAAAAGGCAAATTATTTACTGCTGTGTTCACCTCTTAATTGGGTAGGGATTTCTTCAGATTTCTTTGGAACTAGTTGCGTAAGAAGGCATAATCAAACTTCTTTATCACTTAAAAGTAAGTTTACTTGCTGAATTAGTCCTGTCCTACATTGGAGTGGGCTATTTACAGTCTGTAACAAATGAGGTTGAGTATCTCCCTTGTGCAAGACAGCCCACGCTCACGCGCTGGAAGGCGCTTTGCGGCCGAGGCGGATCCGCGTCTGCGCCCCGGCCGCGTGGGGCTGCGCAGGGCCTGGCCAGCAAGCAGGCTTCCTTGGCCTGCCCTGATATCGCAGCTGTGAGGAACATGAGCAGGCAGGGATTGTTTTAGCCGTTCTCTGTCAAAGCTCAAATAACGAGGCCAGAGGGTTTTCTCAGGACAGAGAAATATGAATTCCCCATTGGTGCAAATAGAGAAATCTGGTTTAGTGTCCTTGTATCTTAGGTGAAGGCTATGCCACAGGAAGAAATACACTTGCTTGCAGCTTTGGGATATAATTTAAGAGTCTCCTTAGAAATACTAAGAGACAGAAAATGGATGTTTTTTCATGCCCATTTGCTGAACGCTTATACAGTTGAGGTATCTGAGAAGCTTTGAAGATATGGTCTCATTTGCAGTCAGACTTTTATTTTTTAAGGCTGCCTTTCTCTAGATTATCAAACAACTATTTTATTTTTAAATAAGGCTCTGCTTTGAACTTCTTAGTTGAATTTATCCTCTCCCCTTTTTTAAAAACTCTTTAAATTCAGTGAGAAGCAGGTGTTTTGCCTGCAGAGTGCAAGGCACCAAGCCTTCCTAGCTCTGCCCTGAGAAGTCACCAGGTTTTTCTTGCGGCAGAGAGCAGCATGCTGTTGTTTACACTGCTTAGGACAAATGTACTTTTGTTTTGTTACTACACAGTCTAGTTCTATGAAGAACAGCCTCAGTGTTTCAGCTTCTTGCAAATTTTTACTCTTGCTCTGAAGGAACAACAAAGCTGGAGGAAGGTTCGAGGATTAACGACAAAATACTCCTTGTTCCCAGCAGACCTTCTCACAGCCAACTTCCTGGGCTATTGGTGGAAGGAGAAAAAACCAAATGTCTGGATTTCACCCTAGCAGTAATAGCAGGCAAATAATCTGCCTGTGATTATTCAGGCATCATCAGTCCCTGTCCTGGCCTCCTATTTTGGAGGGCCAGAAGCAGTGGTGAGAAGCAACAACAAAGCTCTTCCAAGCAGCTAAGCCTCTCATCCTTAGCTCCAGAAGAACAGGATGAGCCAGAAGGAATAAACCTTAATCAAAGGAGAAACAAAAACCACAAAAACACAATTTGCCTTGGAAAAAAAGTCTCCAGATTTTTATGCATTATATAGGAAGCTGCCTTTGACTGCTAAACTGCCTAGTAAGGCGACTTGCAAAGTGGCCAAAAACTGTGATTAAAAAGCTAGTAGGTGGTGCAGTTGTTTCCTGCAAGTCGGCCTGCCAGCTTCTCAGAGCATCCCAGCTTTAAGTATCAAAGATTTTTAAGGTCTTTGGTCACTTAGTCTGCTCCCACACTCTGTCTTAGAGGAGAAGACAAAACATATAAACGGATTAGCCTTATATATACACTAATGTTGAGCAATTTACTCACTGAGAACATAAACTGATTTTCTCCGCTACAGTGAATCAGCTCCAAATTACATTAATTCTATATGGGGCAACTTGGTCTAATTTGTTTTGCAAAGTGTGCTATTCTTCCAAGGCACAGAGGAATGTCGGTGTGAGGCTGTCCCTGCTGCGTGTTACCTGCTCATGGCAGCTCCCTCCAGGCAGCAGGGCTTGCTCAGTGCTTCCCACCATTAGTTTGGGTTGCCTTTAACCTTGCTAAACTTTCTCCATCAGGCAGATACCCAATACAGGAAAAAACGTTAGCCTAAGGCTTTTTCCTCTTCATATTTTGGTTGAAAATGTTTCATCTCTTCAAGCAAGATAGATAGATAGAAATTTTAACCTATAGTAAAACAAATTAAGAGATTATTAAGACTGTGCGAAGTGCTGAAATGCCATCTTTTTTAAGCTACCAACTTAGTTCTGGAGTTGCCAGGATTAGGCGTAGCTGCATACACCCACCTTCGCCTCTGTTTATGAAACCTTGAGAAGTTTTATCTAATTCACATCAATTTAGTTTTCCAGTGCTGTATCTACATTTCAGCAAGAAGTTGGGAGATGGAAGCTAATTCTGTCCGGACATCCACAGCGACCTCCAGAAGGTACATGGGCCATCTGTGTGAACCAGATGGCAGAAGGGAGCAGAAGCAGCTGGGATGGAGAGAGGAGAACAGAAAGAGGAGCCAGGTGGAGATATCAGAGGAGAGAGAAGTAAAACAGAACAGAGAGTTGAGCAAGGCTGGCAAAAGTGAGAAGAAAGACTTGGGCTTTATGTCAGGTTTCAGGGCATGAATGAGATGGGGCTTCGCAAGAGAACGGAGGGTGTCCCAGGCCTGCCAGTTCAGTACCAGGCAGGAGAACTGAGCTCTCCCCACTTCTGCTGGTGCTGCAAGTCAACCCACCAGGCTGGGTTGTTTGGTGAGGACCTAGTCTGCGATCCCAAAGGTCATATTTTGGGAATACCGGTCACGATGAAGGACCGAAGGAGCTGTGTTCAGTCATGTGCAGTGCTAAGATTCATCCTGAGTTTTTGTCTGTCTGTTTGACTCTCAATATTATCCACCAGTGTTGCTGTCAAACTCTGTACCTCACAGCTCCATAGACAAAACGGGCACAATGTTCTTTCTCTTCCCGGATATTGCTAAGGCTACAACATAAACTAATTTGAAAACATAAGTCCAACAGCACCCAGGTTGATTCAGCTGGATGTCAGAATGGCTTCAGGGATCATGGAATTGGGTAATACTGTGAAAACACCATCAAAAATGATAAATTAATCAATCACCTCTACACAAGGTGTGCACAGTTCACAAAATAAACTTGGCTCAGAGCCTTGGGAAAGGGACAGCCTGGAAGAAGAGGAGAGATGTGACCACATCGTTAGGAAGCCTTGCGTACAAGGGAGCAAGGGAGATGTGAGACTTAACCCCAACCCTGGCCTTTTCTCAGTTTTGGAGCGCCTAGATTGGCTTTAGAGAGAGGGTGGTTGGATATAGGTTGTTATGGAGGATATGGGATACAGCTGCTGTGCGCCTTTCAGGAAGATGCCAGACTACAAGTATTGGGGAAAGAGAGAGGAGAAAAAAAAAACTTAAAAATCTCACCTCCTCTCACAACACACATCACACCCTCTCCAGAGGCTGTTGACAGCAACCTCTGCTCAGCAACACTTAGGTAAAACGCAAAGTTTACGCTCCACGCAGATTTTGATCATACTGTTGCTCTCCCGAGACCTGACCCTCTCATTTTCTCCTCCGCCCTCTGCTCTACCTCCCTTTATTTGTTTCTCCCACCCGGGGCTGCTGGGTGAGCGCGGGCCTGCTCCCCGCGCGGCACGGGCGAGCGCAGCGTGACAGCAGCGGCGCTCAGCGTGAACACTCCCGCCGCCCTGCCGCGGGCTCTGGAACGGAGCCAGGGCATCGCTCCCGTCTGCCCGGCTCCGGCTGCCGGGGTTGCACAACGCGGCGGGACCCGGGAGCTAGAGCGGCCGTTCCCACGCGCCCCGCGGCTCCTTACCAGCCGGGCCGTCGCGCCACCCGACGCGAGACGCCATTTTGTGCTTCCTCGTCGTGTCCTTCCGTTCACGCGCGCACGGGGCTGTGGCGGAAGCGCGGCCCTCAGCTAACCGACATGTTCCCCATCCCAAACATCAGGAAACCCACCAGGAAACCTACACTTCCCACGCACTAGAGAGGGGCCCCAGCAAGCGGCCTGATGTGTTCTAGTGCGAGGCAGTAACCAAGGAGCATGGACAAGAACCACTCTGTGGAATAAACTCTATCATCTACTTGATTTTATCCCCACGAGATTTAAAATCTGCAGCTGAAGTGTACAGTTCATATATACCCCGTACTCCTCAGCTGCGCGTGTCCACCAGACAATTTCTCACTCCAGGGAGGTTTTCATGCTCCACTCGCACAATTTGTTCCATGCAGACAAATCCCTTCACCTTTCGGGGGATCCATGGACTGCCCAGAGAGGTCCCACATGCCGGGCAAGCTGGGAAATCGGAGTTCCAGTAAAGAACAGCAATAGCAAAAGCACAAGGTAGGTCACAGCGCCCGAGTCGCATCGCTGCGAAAGCCTCACCAGCCATCCCTGCTCGTACCTAAGAAAACACAGGGAAGACACTCGCGGATTTGAGGAGTAATGCAATGACGGTAGCGGTAATAAAATCAAGCATTTTAATCTAGGACTGCAGTGCTCTGTACCCTTATTTTCACATTGTTTATAAATTCAGATTTTTCTAAAATAAAAAGAAATACTAGCATTCATAATTTTATAGAGCAATATAGGGAAAAACACATGTAGAGATTTCAGATGTCTGAAAACCTAAAAATCACCAAAAAGAAATGAACGAGCAGAAGTATAAAACTTAATAAAGACATTAATATTATTTTCTTCCCTTCAAAACATTCAAGTTTCCAGGCTTGTTCAGCTATAAAGAGTTCTAAACATTAATTATATAGACTATCTAAGCTAATTTTTTGTTTTGCAATCAGAAAGTTAATGATGACACTTTGGGCCTTCTAAAGTCACGCTAATGAAAACACTAACCTGCGATTGCAGTCGCTTAACATTTCAGTCCTTGTCTGCTCGAGGTGGATTCTCTTGAGCAATCAATCAGGTTCGTAGCTTGGCACTGATGTAATCCGCATAGAGCTGAACTCTTTCAGCTGCTAATGAATGACACTCTGGGGCTCGCTTGCTCCAGCTGGCTGTTAACTAGGGCCTGTCACTGATAGGGCTAGGGAAAGGCTGGAAAATACTTAAGTTTTTCATGCAGTTACTTCAGGCCCTTTGGGAAGGAGCGTCCACAGCATCACCCTGATATTTTCCGCATCTACAAGGGAGGTAATAATTATGTTTTTAACTTAGCGGCAAGTGATGTGATTTTGTTTCCAATATCTGCTCTTATAAATTCTCCCTTTTTAGCGCTTTTAAATATAGCGAGGCACGCAGTTCGTCTTCCTGGGCAGCTCAGGCAGGATGTGAATTAGGCAGCTGCCTCGGGGGAACCTGGCAGAACCCGCTCTGTGCGGCGCCGCCGCTGCCTCTTAGTGTGAGATGCTGACTCGCAGGGTGACAAAGAGCTGCACCGGCCGCCCAAGCAGGGAGCAGCCGGGAGGCGGCTCCGACTCCTGGCGTGTGTACGACCGCGGCCTCCGTGCTGCCTACAAACACAAGGGCCTCTCTTGTATCTCAGTCGCTGAGTAAGCTTAACGATAGCCAGTGCACTGAAAATATTGCTCTTACCCCAGTGAAGGCAAGTATTTTAAAAATAGGAGCGGATTCATGATTTCTAAAGTGAGTGCCTTGTAAAAGCTGTTAATATCCTGCCCCCCCCCCCCAAA